>CAJNIZ010046289.1:0-40914 GCA_905231905.1 Symbiodinium pilosum | reverse complement strand
TTGCTTAAAAACAGCATAAGAAATTACGCTGTTCCTGAAATCATACCAGTAAGTTACACTGAAGTTACTTAAGGGACCAAAAGCCAGAATAGACATCGTTTCATTACTCACTTCCTCGCCAGTCCAGCACCTGCGAATAAAAGATTTCAGCAAGCCTTCGGAGCCAATTGCCGTGGCAGAAAGAATAGTGGTGGAAAAAGGAAAATAAACTGTGGCATCCAGAATCTGGAATGCCGGCATAAGAGTAAACGATGACACAATGCCAAACGCAATATCATAGGCCAACCCACCTAATAGTTCCAATACTGAATTGGCCTGTTGAGCACCATGCATGAACAAGCCTCCCATAGCCGCATAGCGTCCGGCCTGCAGATAATTATTAGGGGCCATTTGTTGAGCCCCATAGAATGTAGCCGCACCAGCCGCCAGAGGCAAACCGTAAGACGTTAGAAAATCAGAAGCCATATCGGTCCAACTACTTTGCAGTTGACCTGATTGAGGTTCTCTTCCATCCGGGTCTGTAAGGTTAAAAGGAGAATTATTGACGTAATTATATGAACCCGCATCGTGCCGGCCGGCATCAGGTGCCAAAAATTTACGGATACCGGGATGGTAAAAACGAGCCCTGTAATTATACAGACCGCTATTGGCTTCACGCTCCTGGGAAGTATACAGGAATGGGTTAACGCTGGTACCGCTTTCGCGGAACACATCCCCAAAAGGCAGGTAATCATCACTACTAACCCTGTTGCGTTGCTCATCCACCATAATGCGGTTGGAACCTTCGTGGTCTGAAAGGCAGAAGTAGGTTTTTCCACCCATACGAACGGCAATAATTCCGGTAGCCCCGAAAATGAATTGTTTTTCTACAGCCGCAGAGGTACCGGTTTGGTTTTTCTCTGCCAGCGGATAGTCGCTCAATCCAAATAAATACAGTGTATCCTCAATGTTGGAACCGCTGTTATCCTGGTAAGAGGAATAGGTTCGCTGATCAGACTTACCGTATACATAGGATTGTTTGTTCCCACTGCTCCCGCCAATACGAAATGATTTGGTGAGACCATTAAGCGGATCATACTCAAAGTCAGAAAGGCTTAAATCCGGCACGGCTAAAACGTTGCCATTGGGATCGTAACTATAATTACCGGTGCTTACCGCAGCGGTGCTGCTCAGTGATACATTGGTCACCTCTACCGCTGGTCCCGCTCCATTCCCCGAGTTATTGATCAGGTAATTGCGGAATTCAAGGTTTAAGGAAACCTCTTCCTTTCCCAGTCCCATACCGGAGAGCAGGGCAGGCAGGTCAATCATTAACGATTTGGAAACCCAGGCATTGGCCGTATCCGTAGTGGTTTGCAACAGCTTTTGAACGGAAGTGCCGCTTGCCGTTTGCAGGATAAGGTACCAGCCGGCAGTACCTGACCCATCACTAAAACCGGTAAGTGTATTGATATCATAACTAAGTGTATAGGTAGCAGCAGGGGCTAAATACGAGTTCAGGGAGAGCGCCTCAAAGTGCCCTAAACTGCCACCCCCCAGCTTCAATGCCTTTCCGCCACCATCCTTGTCTACAATTTTACTATCCGACAACCCTCCGTTGTTGGCACCCCATGACCACGGCCAAAGCATATTTCCCTGTGGAGTTCCGGTAAAATCAACTGCGTTATTTACTGTGCTGGATACTTCCAGCAACTGATCGTTATTCTGAGCATCTCCGTTTGCTTTGCCGTAGTTATACGCCTGCCGGGTAATACCCTTACTTACATTAAGGATGTTATTATTGGGATCATAGGTGGTCACCTGGCTATCTGCCGGAGAGCCTGAATAATAGCTAAGGCCATCGCTCAGTGAATTCTGAGCAGCGGTCATACGGCTTAATTCATCGTAACCCAGGAGATAAGAATATTGGGATTGATTTTCCCCGGTCTCTGCTCCATAGCTTGTTTCCAGGCTGGATATGCTTCCGTTGTAATAGGTTACCCCATCATAGCCCGGCTCTTCGTAATAGGCTATTTTTTCGTTGAAAAAATCATCATTGATGCCGGTCAGCATTCCCGGTACATTATAACTCATGGTTCTCAGGATACTTTTACCAGTCCCCTGGTTATTATTGAGTTCTTCCTGGTAAATGGACCCACCGGGATTATAATAATAAGCGGCATAGGCACTTTCCTGGGCGGTTGCGGGGTTACTGGGGTCAATTACTTCGTTACCCGTAAGCGGGACACCCACGGAGGCCAGTTGCCCCAGGCGGTTGTAGAAATAGCCTACTTTTAGTGCTGAGGCTTCTTCTGCAGCCATAGCGGGATAGATTACGGAAGTAGGGTTTCCCTGGTTGTTATAAGTATAACTACAGAAATAAGGATCACTGCCACTGGCCAGCACCAGTGTTTCCAGCTTTTCAATAAACCCGCGTTCATCGTAAGTGCTCACCTGGTAATCAGGGGTTGAGGCGCTGGCGTTGTTGTTGAACTCCACCTTCCATACCCTCCCCAGTAAATTGGTACTTATGGGGGCAGCGGTATCACTGGTATCCAGGTCAAAATAAACCCGCTTTTCCCATTTACCGCTTACTGTATTCATATCCGGCCAGTTTTGATCGTTAGCCTTAGCCTGCAAAACAGCTCCATCACTACCCCATTGAAAAGATGCGTCCTGTATATACCCACGTTCTACTATCCTTCCCAGGTTATCGTATTTAGTGTACTTGATCTGTTGCGGAGATTGGGCGGCTCCATTGGCATCCATCTCAAAGCGCTGGCGCATCAGATCATCATACAGCATTTTGGTAGTACCGGTATCCGGGCTGGTACGCTCGCTCAAAAGGTTATCGAAGGTATAGGTCATGGTTTCCAGCCAATTATTGGCCATACTCCCGTTGGGCGGATCGAAATAGTTCGGTGTTTTTACCTGCAGTACGTTATTGTTGGAATCGTAAGTGGTAGCTATGCTTTGCAGGGTACCGCCCTTTACCTGCCGTTGCAGAATCTTATTGCCCTGTTGGTCCGTTACCACGAAGCTTTCCATGCCTTGCGGATCAGTTTGATGAACCATATAATAATTACCCACCGCAGCATCCGGTAAAATCCCGGTACAAATGGCAGTGGTGGCTGCGCCATAGGCATAGCTGAACGTAAAATGAGCTGCATCCTGATCACTTTCCCGTGGTAGCACTTTGGTTAATTCACGATTGAGAGGTGAAGGTTCAAATGTCATTTCACTGTAACCATACCCATTGGTACCACCGAGGTATTCCGTTTTGGTAACCGCGTTGCCTTCCGGATCCATCAAGTATTGATCCGGACTACCCTCCAGTAAATAATTACTACCACTCGTAGCCAGAGCAGGATTTTCCGGCATTCTCTGCACATAGGCTTTACCTAATTCATTATAAAAAACACCCTGGTTAATGGTGCGGTAAATAGGGTCTTCACCGGAGCCCGGTATTACAAGCCCTTCCAGCGCCAGACTTTGCAGGAAATTACCAATGCCATCATAAAAGGCAATTCCCATTTGAGGATTATTCAACACAATAAGATCATCAAAGGCCACAATCTGGTTACACAACAGGGCCGGCTTACCAAAATCAGGCAATGAGGTATCTTCAGCCGGCAGCTGATAGGCAAAGATCTGTATGCCGTCTGCGTAGAAGAAAGCCAGACCATCGATCACCGCAAAAACCCACTCTGGCCGGAAACCGGTAATTTGCGAAGTGGCCACCGTTGCAAAAGTGTACCCGCCACCTTGCGCACTTTGTTTTTTAGCCAGTACCCATTGATCTTCCTGCTCATCCCAATACACGGTTATTTCCCCATTTCCCACTCCTACATTACCCTGGTGATCTGTAACCACTACTTTAAGGGCAAAATTGGTAAAGGCATACAGGCTGAGAATGGCTTCGCTGGGCAGTAATTCGGTACTGTAACCGCTAAACTGAAGTTCGCCATTTTGTATAGCCCATTTGTCGGTGCTGGTTCCTGAATAGGTCCAGTCGGAGTTGGAAGCATCGTGAAAATCGTAAAAGGCGCTTTGGCTGGTGGTAACCAATTGCAGGGTACTGTTGGGGAACTCCGGGTTAAAGGATTCCGAAGCGTTGATATTACGGCTCAGGGAAGTAGCATTGAGGTAATCTATCCGCTCCCCGGGCAGGGTTTCAGCCACTATCCTCCTGAATCGATCGTAATTCACCCGGCTCACCTGTGCATTATTGTCCTGGCGTGCTGTGATCAACCGGCTGGCGGGATCGTACACATTGGCTGAAAAAATAGCATCTGATGGAGCAAACTGAACATTATCCACCAGTGCAAAACTCGCACTGTTCTGGTTATAACCTATAATACGGATATAGAGTTTTTCACCGGCTGGCAGGTTGGCAGCGGTACGTATATTGGGCAGGCTCACCACTTGCTGAATATTTTCCCATTCATTGGAAGTTACCGGAATAGTTAAGCTGGTACTGCTTACCAGGCTGCCATCGCTTTGTTTATAGGCCGAAATAGTGAACTGAGCAGTTCCATTGGCGGGATCAAAGCCGCTTGGGGTTTTTACCCATGAAGAAAATACATATACCCGGTCCTGCCCCTCCGGCCAGAAGGAGCGCACGGGTCCTGCCTGTCCGTTAGGATTGGCAGGGAGTTGCAGGGATTGTATACCGGTGAAATAATCGGATGTGGTAATGAAATCTTCCAGGCTGCCGCCACCATTCCACCCCCAGCCGGCCGGGGTTTCGTACGGTTGAAAGCCATAATAATTAGCTTCTCCACCTTCAAAGCTTCCGTTGTTTACAGAAGCAATGGGTAATACCTGCTGCTGGTCGTAGATCATGGAATCTGTAACACCCCTATTATTCTGAGTGGAAGTGGGCTGACCATGACTGTTGCGACTATTTATAACGTTAAAAACCAGCCAGCCAGATGGCGGAGTGGTGGTAGGCGATGCCCATTGATCAAAACTGGCGGGGGTATTGGTATTGGAACGGTAACCTATATAAGAAGCCCACTGTCCGCTGCCATAACCCCAAACTTCCCTGAAGGTTACTATACGGTTGGCCAGCTCGGTAGGGGTGCCATTCAAAATACTTTTTTTGGTTACCTGTATCTGTGGAGTGAGCAGGTTCAGGGAACGACTGGTGTCGTATTCCTCCCAAAAGTAGCGGAACATAGTAACCAGCTGTTCCTGATCACCTTGCGAATTGTAATTATAGGCGGTTTGTTGTACTAACTGTCCCGTATCGGTATTATACTGATAATCCATCCGGGAAGGAACCGTATCAGTTTCACCGTTGTTTTGTGCCAAACGCTGGTAATACCCCTTACCGTTTACCGCCAATGCCACGGCATACACCACCCAATAATTAGTATGGGAGGAAACAGCCGTTGTATTTCCGTCCGCATAAGCGTTGGTTTTGTAACGGGTACCCTTTGCCAGGGTATAATAATCCGCAATATTACTGCCAGCCGTACTTGGGTAATAGCCGGGTAACTCCTCAGGTGTAAGGCCGTTAAAAAATTCGAGTTCTGTTTTCCCGATAGGTGTTAAAGAACCATCTGCGCTACCTGAGATCACATTGGTTTTATTACTGTTTAAACCGTATCCGCCTGCAGTGGCAACGGCAACCGGTAAATTAAACAGGTAGGCCGTGGGCACCTGCTGATACTGATTATTCACCGTCATACTGGCAATTGGATGTACCGTAATTTCACCCTGTACTTCAGCTGCAACGGTACGATAAAGCGTTATATCAGATGCGCCATCACCGAAGGTTCCCGTATACCCCACAAAGGAAGTTTCTCCTACCAGGTTGGCCTCAGGCGTGTAAATACTCTGGCCGGTTAAAACCGAAGCTGTGGTTGCTGCAGCTCCATTTTGCAAACGATACGCGCTGGTATCCCCTCCTTGTTGAAAAAGCAGAAATCCTGATAAAAGCAAGCGAACGCTGGCCGCATCATTGCCGGTAAGCGCTGGCAAAGCAAGGCCGGTATCAGACCAGGAGGAATCCGGATTCTGATAATAGACAGCATTGTTAAATACAATGTAATTGTAATTATAGCTTTGTGATAAATTGGTTACCATCAGGCCCTGGGCATCATTAGTAACACTAAGCCCGGATGGAACGGACCATGGATTTGTGGCCAGATTGGGATTGTAGATCAGTGCTTCCTGCACATATTTATTATTCCCGTTCAACACCGTACGCAGCGCTTTATCACTGCCAAAAGACATATTCTGAAGGGTTCCGTCACTTCCTCCGCCAAGGGTAGCCGCATTAGTAACCACCCACTCCACACCATCGTAGCGGAAAAGCCACTGATCATATGCCACCAGATTTTTCCTAAGGTTTAGTGCGGGAACACTGTCCGCCCCGGCCATACTATTGAGCGACTGCATACTCAGGCTGGTGAAGGCCATATTCCAGTTAAAACCTGCTGTTTCGTAATTAAAGTTACTCCCGGAGCCTGACTGGAACTGTGCTACTGCAAAAGCAGGCCCTCCCACCAGGCTGATGCCATCGACATTCTCCAGGCTGATGGATTTACTAAAAGACTGTACGTTGTTCCAGCTTCCAAGGGCGTTTAATTGATACAAGCTCAGACTGAGATCTGACTTGCCGGAACCAGGGTTGGAACGCATGGCCAGTATATAATTGTTTGCAGCCGCCAGGCCGTAGGCCGCTGTTCCTACACCCCCGGAAAGGTCTGCCTCATCATTATGGACCCATGCAGTTCCACTCCACTGGAAATAATACAGCTTACCAGAAGTACCTCCCAAGAGGCTTACAAAACGGTTGCCGCTGCTAAAGGTCACACTCTCGCCACTGTTAAAGGCCGCAGGGAAATAGTTCACCGTTCCGGAGCCGGAATCATAGGAAGGCTCAATCCAATTGCCCAGTTTTGTGCTATCCATATGGTATAGCTGTACCCGGTTATTTACGAATATGCCGAAGAACCCGGTTTCACAAACCACCTGAAGTTGATCGTAATCGCTTTCCGCACTGAGCGAGATACTTTCCAGGGTTTTGGGTATCCACCGTCCTGACCAGGTGAAAGCCTGCACCTGTATGTTATAAACACCGTCTTTAACTCCCGCCCAGGTGGCCACCGTATAATTTTCACCAAAATAAAAACGGGGCTTTGAGAAGGTGTAACCCTCGTTAGCAACAGCAGAAACCGCCATTTGCCGGTTTCCAAAACCGGGCTTTACTGCTCCGTACGAATAACTGAAAACCCCTCCCTCCGGCAGGCTTACACTTTTGATAGCACCATACAAGGCCGGTGCAGCATAGGGTGCTGAGGCACTTACTCCATCATTGCTGTTGAAGTAGGTAAAAAGAGGTGAAGCCAGGTAGTCCCGGCTGCCGGGATAGATCTTTCTAACCGAAGTAAGCAGGCGCTTGGTAAGAGCTCCTGTACCCAGAGACTGACCATAAATCAATTGCCACTCATACAAACGGCTGCCCTCACTACCGTAAAGGGCTACACTTTCCAGAAACTGGGTTTCATATACGTCCTGCCAGGCATTGGGCGGATAAGGATCCTGGTGTGGGATAGTGTATTCATCAGGGTTTTTAGGAGCATACGAAAGCTCAATGCGGTCTCCGGCCACTCCGGTGATCTGTTTCAGGTACGAAGCCTGAGTATAGGACAAGCCATTGGCCTGACCGGTAGCTACTTCCACATTGGAATAAGCATAGGTAATGACATCCCCAAAACGGTTGTATACCTGGTTCAGGTTCCAGGCACTTACCACCTGTTCCTGGGCGGAAGTTTGCCGGGAAGAACCCATCCAGTTTCCCAGTGCCACGCTGTATTCCAGGGTATCCCGCTGGCTGCGCAGGTCGCCAAACACAAAGGTATTCCCGTTTTCCTTAATGATCTCCCACCGTTCAAGGTGAGGGTCATAGCTTATTTTCCAAAATTGGTAACCACTGGTTTCAAACTGCCATATACCATTGGTAATTCCCACCAGGATCAATTGGTTAAGGCTGGCTCCTTGCCTTATATACCAGTTATTGTCTTCTGTATTTCCGCTTTCCGCCAAGTCGGCAAAAATCTGATGCCGTTCCAGTTGCCAGCCCAGGCCTGCCACCCCTGTAGGGGCATCCAGATTCCAGGTCGTAGCCTCTGTCAGCACCTGACTGTTATAGGCCATGGCCAAATGGAGATCCAAACCGTTTCGTCCTTTTTGAGACACCAGGGGAAAAGAAAAATTAACCGTACCCGAATAAGGGTCTACGCTTTGATTTAATTGGTTAGGTGTCAACATAAGAGTTTTGTTAAAATATTAATGACCAGTTGAGGCAAGGACATTTAAAAGTTTCGGGATGCCACTTAAACATATTACCGGATGCTTTAATCCGCTTTAAATTTACCTGCTGTTGATCCTCTCGAACCCACACCGGTATTAATTCGTGAGGATGATCCTGAAAATTCGGAGGCACCTCTTCCTGAGGAAGTTTGTATTTCGGATTGGGAAAGTTGCTCATAGGATGCTCTTGAGCCCCTATACCAAGTGCCGTTAGACTGTTGCCTCCAGTTAGCTGAATTAGCACCTCCCCCTTCGGAAGGCATCGGTTGTAGCTCGGTTCCCTCAAAGGGATCTTCCGTAGGGAGCCGGTTGTATCCGTTACCCGGACGCAACGCTGATCCAACCCTTGATGCGCCTGCGGATATAGCTCCGCCAATTCCTCCGGCAGCCGATCCTCCACCTCCCAGAAGGTATAGCCCTCCTGCAATGGCAGCACCTCCAACGGCCAGGCCTCCCAGCACACCCAACACTATAAGACCCACATTCTTATCCAGTCCATAGGGATCGGTATAATTGATTGGGTTGCCCGTTACATAAGCATAGCGGTTCAGAGACTCCGGATTTTCCAGGCTGCCGAACAGGAAATCTTTTTCAAGGAACCGCATTAAGCCGGGATGATAATACCGGGCCCGCATATAAAGCAAACCGCTATCATCGGTAATCGTACCCTGCCGCCCATTGTATTGAAAGCAGGTATTTGCAGATCCTGACCGGTTAATCACAGCCCCATACGCATCATAAGCCCAGGCATCCGTAACTCCGCCCGTGGAATTGGTAAGGGCCATGGTACTGCCCCGCGCATCAAAATGATAATAAGCCGGGCTATCTCCCTCGTTTACTTCGCAGAGTAATCCCAGTCCATACACAAACTCTTTTTGCAGAACATCACTTCCATCGTAAATCTGTAGCAGCTGGTTCAGGCTGAGATTTGGATCCAGGCTCAGCGCAACCTCAGCGGGAACAATTTCATAATTCCCAAAGGCATTATTCAGAAGGTCTGTTTCCGTAACCCCATTTCCTATGCTGGCCCTGGCCATATAAGGGTTTGTCCATCCGTTTACATTCTGTACATACTTTAAGGTTTCTGTATCGTTTTCCTGCTGAACCCTCAGCCCATCCGCATCATAAGTATAATGGGTTGCGCCAAAAGAAGTTACCCGATTAAACACATCGTATTGCAGCGCATTGCCATTGGCTGGAATACCCGTCATATTACCGTTGGGGTCATAGCTGGCCGGCTGGCCGTTAAAATCAAGCAACTGGTCGGCAGAGTTGTAAGTAGCCGGTAAATTAGCAGCAGCATATTGAGGAGGAATGGGCTGGATGATATCCGCAGTAAGACGTTCGCCAAGTGCATTTAGAGTGTATTGCGCACTATAGAGATAATCAGCACCGGATTTGGAGAGAATAGACTTTAATCGTCCCACATCATCGTAATCATAAGCGGTTACCGTTCCATTAGGCAGCGTAAGTGTATCCACCAGTCCCAGAGGCGAATACGTATATTGACTTTCTTTTTGAAGCCAGTCCGTTACCGTTTTGAGTTGTTGCAAGCCATTGTAGGCATAATTCACCGTATGCCCGCCCGGATAGGTGATGGAATCAACCTGATTGGCAGCATTGTATGAATAGTCAACCGTTTTCGCCAGGGAGTCCGTCCGGCTCAACATTCTGTTTAGTTCATCAAAGGTCCGGGAGATCACGGATGTGCCATCCTGCTGCGTAACCGTGCTGTTACCATTGGCATCCAATACTTGGGTAATGGCAGACCCATCCTGGAATTCCAGGCTGTTGTAACGTCCGGCAGCATCATATCCGTAGGTAACCGCTACCCCGGCAGCGTTGGTAACCGTCTGTATCCTTCCCTGATCATCATAGGTATATTGAGTAATGGCCCCGGCCGGATCGGTTTCCTTCACCAATAGCCCCAGCCCGTTATAGTAAAGGCTGCTTACCGCTGAGTCGTCACCAGGCTGCCCTACGTTAACCACAATCAGGTTAAGCGTATCATCAAAACCGTAGGTATAGTGGGTGGTTAAAACACCGCTTTGTAATTTTTCTTCACATTGAAGGATACGGTCCAGAGCGTCATAAGTAAAAGTTTTGCTTTGCAGGGTTTCGGAATCATCGGCAATACTCTCTTCTGTCAACCGGCCCAGCGCATCAAATTTATGAATGCTCTTTTCCCCCAAAGGATTGGTTATAGTCACCAGCTGATTGAAACTATCCCCCTCTTCCGCAGCTTCAGTAGTATAGTCATAGGTGGTAAGCTTGCCAGACTGATCCGTAACAGATTTCAACCGGCCCAGGGCATCGTATAAACGTACAATGGTGTATCGTTCTTCTGCTTTAGAAGGATCTGCCGGGGGTAAGGTTACAGTTACCTGAATGTCATTGGTATGGGTGCTGCTATCTGTAGGATAGCTATAGCCATAATCTGTTTGCTGTCCTGATGTATATAGATCAGAGACGGTACGCCCCAGCACATCCAATACCGTTTGAGAAGTATAGGCCTCCGTCATTCCGGTCAGCTTCGGATAGGTGGTTTGCACTGAAGTATGGTTGGGTGCCCCGGAAATGAACTGCATGGCATAGGCATAATCATACACGTTTTGATTAGGGTCCGTAAAGCTCAACCTCCGGCCCGTGGGATCTACGGTATACTGCTCAATCACAGAAGGTGAATACTGCCTGGAAACCTCGAAATTATCACTGTTGTAAGCCGTGATCTGCTCGGGTGCCGGTGAGCTTTGAGAAGGAAAGGTGGTGGTGGTATGGTTATCATTATTATCATACCCAAACTGCGTTGCCTTGCCAGCCGCATTGGTTATACTGGTTAAAAGGCCTTGATTGTCATACTCTAATTGTGAAGCATAGGCATTAGCTCCGCTCTGACCCGCCATTTGAGTAACCGAATGGGTTAACTGCCCGCTGGTATTGTATTCATATGAGCGTGTTCTAAGGGTGTTTTGTGCGGTATCCTGTACCGCACGGCTTTTGATCATTCCCTTATCATCCGATGTAATGACGGTAACCTCTCCCAAGGCATTGGTAATGGTTTTCAGGTCTCCGTTGGAGGAATAAACATAGCTGGTAGTGTTACCGTTAAAATCCGTTTGCGACTTCATCAGGCCCTTGGCAGATCCGCTATTGTAGTAAACATAGCTTTGAATCTGCCCCAGGGGATTAGTGATCTGTTTGAGCGTATTATCCGCATTATACTCATAATGTGTGATATTACCGGCTGCATCCGTATCCGTAAGAATGTTGTTATGGGCATCATAACTTCGGGATAACACTATACCGATAGGGTTCTCATAGCTGGAAGTAGCCAGGTTGGAAATACCCACATAGGTATTGGTAATAACGGTACCGGTGTTCGGGTCACCACTCACCGGTCCCTCATAAGATGTTTCAGTTAATACATTATTGTACCCATCGTAGGTGTACAGGGTTTTTATCATGCTGGATTTGGCCAGATCCAGGTACTGGGTTTTTTCCAGTACTTCCGAATTGGTTTTAATAGACTTGTAAAGGGTTTCGAAGCCTTCAGCGTCCGTAACCGTGGTCGTTACCAGGTCTACCCCGTTTTCCTGACTTTCCACGTATGCAAATGAGAGCCCTGCGTTACTGCCGCTGGCTATGGCATTTCCGCTTTGCTGAAATTCCACCTGATTATTGGCATTATAGCGGTTTTTCAGATAAACCGTATTGTTTTGGTCAGTAATGGTTTCAATAAGTGATTCCCCGGTATAGGCAAAGGTGGTATCATGTCCGTTAACATCTGTCCATGTAACCAGTTTACCGTTGCTGTAGTGGTACGAAACAGATCTCCCGGCATTATCGGTAACACCGGAAACAAGCCCGTCAGTATGATAGGAGAGCTGCATAAAGCGCTGGGACTGATGATCTGTAATCTTATCCAGTCTGCCACCTGCATAGCTTAGCGTTACCTGCTGGCCTATGGGGTTCACTATTTTCTCCAGATTGGCCACTCCATTCCCATTGGTATCCCGGAAATAATACTTCGTCTGGTCCGCTTGTGTAAGTACATAATATTCATCGCTGCCATAAAACAGCGCGCTGCCGTTCGGAACATCCGCAGGTGCATAATTGCCGGATATGGAGTTCGGTTCCTTGAAAACATTGGCCCCGCCTGTGCCCCATACCACATATACCTTTTTATTAGGTACATCGCGGTAAATAAGCGTATTGTAGCTATGGTTCCAGCGTTCTCCCATCACCTTTCCATTATTGGTAGGGTCATTATCTTCAGATAAAGGCGTGATAGAGCGGTAAGAAGTCATAAAACTGAGTTTAACCACCCCGTTCACTTCCATATCTGCATTGCTGTAACCCAGCGCCCCGTTTACCAGGTCAACCGGATCACCATCCGTGGGAGGGTTCGGGTTGGGGTTAGAGCATGGCTGACCAGCCGTAACACTGGCATCATCACTATAAACTCCCTGAATACTTCCCTTAACCGCCCGTACTCTTACTTTGTAGTCCGTACCGGCCTCCATTTTATTTTCACTCTGCGGAAGGTCTACCGATGTACCGTTGATGTTGGTCTTGGTAGATACCACGCTCCCTGAGGTGCTAAGCACCTCCAGCTCAAAGGTTACTCCTTCCACTGAAACCGTATTCCAGTTGGCCGTAAGGTTTACTGCCGTTGAAGAACAAGCCGTAAGACCCGTTACCTGTGGAATGGTTCCCGAATCGGAAATAGTTCCGGTCATGGAATCATAGGCGCCATAATTATTATTGGATAGCACCTGAACCCTGGTGGTTAAGGTAGCGCCATCCACAATGGCCGGATTGGTGAAAGTAAGCCGGGTATCCGTAGTGGTTTGAGAATCAATCACCACACCATCCTGCAATAAATCAGCTTTATAGGTAGGGCTTGGCACAGCATTGTTACTGAATGACCAACTGATGGTTAATTGGTTGCTGCCCACATCTGCATCCCAGGGGCTGTCCAAAATCGGAGCTGGTATTTGCAATACCGTTACAGAAGCAGTTACAAGGTCGGTCCAGGCTCCTGCGTTAACCGCCCTGAGATCCAGTTCAAACTGATCGCCATTTACCGCTCCCGATGCGTCAAAGGTTTGAGGAGCACTATCCGTGGGAACGGTATTCCGATACGCATGACTTCCCTCCGTTCCGTTCTTTTTGATAAATGCATAATAGCTCTCTGCGTTGGTTACAGATCCCCATACAGCCTGTAGTTGGTTTTCAGGCAAGTGAAAACTAAAACTGCTTATGGCTATGGCACCCAGTGATTGTTGAGTATTGGGCAAACCCACTGACCCTTCCGAAACTCCGGTGATCATAAGCGTATAGGCCCCGGCTTCATCCAGCGCGGGCCAGTCAAAAACCCGCCCTTCAGCCGTGTTGGGGATACCCGTGCTAAGCACGGGAGCATCACTGTTCTTTGTTAGGGTTGCGGTATAGGTAACTGCCAGGTTGTTATCGATCTGTGCCTGGGTACGTACATCCGGCCAGTTTACCGCTAGTTGATTGGAACCTGAATCATAAGACAGGGCAAGAATGGTTTTCGCCAGGGAATGAATGATTGCCTGCCCTTCAAAAGGCGTACTGATAGTACCCTCCGGAAGGGATTTGGCCTGAACGATATACTCGTCTCCATCCGTAAGCGCCCCGGTTTCAATCACCCATGAAGTTTCCGCTGCGGAAGCATAATACGTTTGAGCCAGTGTTTCCTCACTGGATTTATAAGCCTGCAAATACACCGGAGTGGCACTGTTCCATGAGGCGGTTAATTCGGTACTTTCATTATAATAATTCAGTTGCAGGCTGATATCAGTAGCCGGAGTTATGGTGCTATCCGGGCTTATTGAAGCATTTTCCGGCTTGGAGTTATCCTGTAATACGGCACCCCTTACAGCCACGGTCACAGCCTTATCCTGCGTAAAAACCAGTTCATCGGTAAGGTCATACGTCAAACCCGCCTGGGTAATCAACGCTTGTTGAACACCATCAATGGTGAGCTGCACCTGGTACTGTACATCCAGGTTAGCATCCTTCTGCGCCTGGGTGCGGATGTCCTGCCATTGTGCCGTAAACACGGCCGGGTTCTGAGTATTGTCATAATCATAGGTCAATACAGGTGCCGTATTGAGGTCGTATATCTTTACACTGCCAGACGAAAGGGGGCCCATGGCTCCTGTGTCCAGTGGTCTCAGCTTAAAATTGTACAGATCACCTTGCTGATAACCACCTTGAGGTGGGGTAACCGTATAGGAAGTAGTTGTACCCGCCTGCAATTGGTTTTGATCTTCCGGACTTGCCCCCGGTGGAACGATATTCATCATGGCATTGGGAACGCTATCCCAACTTAATACAAGCTCACCGCTGGTTCCCTGGTAAAGGAATTGTTCATTCAGGGCATTGGGCTGCACTATATCATTGGGAGGCCCCATACTTCCATCTGCTACCGCCTGAACGGTAAATGTATAAGTGTGGGCAGTATACATATAGGGTTTCAGGGAGTAATAGGTATCCGTAAGACCCGATTGATCTACAATGGGAGTGGCATCACCATCCTGATAGATCCTGATACGATAGGTATCCGCATTGGTTACCGGCTGCCAGGTAAGCTGAAGATCATCTGAGGCAGAAAGGTAGTTATACGAAAGCACCGGAACCGCTAAATCCGTGGCGGTTATCTCCACTTTGGCCGTCCATATAGCAATAACTCCGCTGGCAATCCCCCGGATACGGGCTTGTAACTGGTCACCCGGGCTTACGGGTACCTCGCTCTGGTCTACTCTAAGACTATTGGTGTCGCCAGCCACCAGGGAACTATAGGCCAGGGTTGCCGTGGCAGGCGGACCCTTGAATATCTCTACGTAATAGAAATCAATATCCGCCTGATTATTCCATCCCAACTGCAAATAACCATTGCCACCCGTTTGTGCCACATAGTAAAAGCTCAGATCAATAGTTCCTACCGTTGCGGGGCTTTGGGATGGCCCGCTGGAGTTTTCCGATTGCGCCTGAAAAGTGAAGTTATAAGCATCTTCACTGCTCAGTAATGAAGTCAGGTCATAGGTAGTTCCGCTTTGTGAAGAAGTACTTTCCGGGTCTGCATTACCATTTTTAAAAAGGGAGACCAGGTATTCACTGGTTTGGTCTGTTGCGGTCCAGCCCGCCTGTAGTTTATCCGCAGCTGGTGAACTAAGGATGGCTTGCACCTGCTGCAGGTTCATGATCCGGGTATTCACCGTTTCAGAACTCCAGTTCGCATCCGTACCCGCCTTAATCTCTAATTGATAGTAATGATTAACGTTGAAAGAGCTTATCGAATAGGAAGTCCCGCTAATACTTCTGAAGTTTTGCACCTTTCCTGTTCCCAGGTCTGTAAGACGAAGATCATAGGAGGCCGCACCGGTATCACTCCAGCCAGCCAGCAGTTGTAACGTTCTGTAGTGTAGGGAGGAATTGGCATAGGTGGGCGTTCCGCCTCCAATAATAGTTCCTGAGTTGGCTACAGAGTTCAGGAGCCAGCTGATTAACGGACCGCTGCTGATCACCTGTTCAAAGTTGTTCAGAATATCATCGGCAGACTGAATGCCATTCCAAAGGCGGAATTCGCTCATCTCTCCCGCAAAGTCAACTTCTGAACTTGCCGCTTTAGCCTGTCCCAGCACCAGGCTTCCACCATCGGTAATTACGGAACCACTGCTTACCGTTATTCCTCCCAATGCCTGGTAAACTGCTACTCCATCCTTATAAAGCAGTACCTGAAAGTGGGTGTCATTCCCGGGAGCCACCACCACAACCAAGTGATGCCAGTAACCATCATTAATAGCAATGCCTGTTGAACCGGTATCCTTATCATTGTAACCAACAGAAATATCAGCCGGGTTTTTAACCCACAGTCTATTAGGTGTGCTGTCTGTATCCGTATAACTCAGCACTATCGCATTCGTATCGCTTTGGGTGGTTTTAACCCAAACCTCAGTGGTTAATGCACCGGCTGTTATCCCTGTCAGGGAGGCCTCCGAAGGAAAAGCATTACCCTGTAACTGAATTACCTGGGGTAATGGTGTGCTGAATTCTGATTGATAGTTGAGTTGAGGATTGAAGGTTCCCATAGTTTTGTTGTCTATTGAAGCATACGGTTCATGACTGTGAAATTTCTACATTGGTAATATTACCGGGTGGGTCCAGCGTATAAGTATAGGTCCAGTTGTTAGTATCTGCCCTGCTTATCAATCGCCCTTGCTTATCGTACTCCATAGTACTGCTCATGGCATAGGGTGCATAGCTGGCATCTGTATAAGGACCTTTGGATATGCCCGAAACGCTGCGCACCTGCACGGTAAAAATCACTCCGGGACTCAGCACCTGATTAAAGCTGGCGTCAGTACCTGTAACCGGCTGATCACCGGAAGCAGTGCCATTTTCGTACAGCGAGGCTATATAACCGGTAATTCCTGAAGATCCGTCTGCCTGCCATGAGGTACTGATGTTTGAACCATCGTAATTAACCTCAACCTGATCCGGCAGGCTTGTTACTACTCCAACGGCTGTACTATCCGGCCCTTTGGAAATTCCCATCACCGCTTTTGAAACTCCCTGGTAGCTTAAGGAGCTATCCAGCTCATGGTCAATTTCGGCTTCTAAGTCCGCAGAAGCCACGCTGCTTTGCGAAAAACTACCATCGGTGGAAAATACCGTGGCTATATAATCTGCACCCTCTATAGTAACACCATCCCATTTAAGCGTAGTCGTTTTGTCATTATACTCCAGATCATTCAGGCTGGGCCGGGCAGTAATAACCGCTACTGCATCACTGAAAGGACCTTTGGAGATACCCGATTGCGCCTGAACCTGAGCCTTATACGTCTTACTGTCATCCAGGGTTTTGGTTACCGTGGCCTCCAGTTCAGGGGTGGGTGGCGGACTGGCGGAATAGCTGCCGTCGGTGGCATACAAAAGGGCTGCATACTCCACGGTATCCACAGTAACAGCATTCCATTTAATAGTGGTATCAGTGAGATCATACTCCAGATCATTCAGATCCGGTTGGGCAGTAATAACCGCTACCGCATCACTGAAAGGACCTTGAGAGATACCCGATTGCGCCTGAACCTGAGCCTTATACGTCTTACTGTCATCCAGGGTTTTGGTTACCGTGGTCTCCAGTTCGGTAGTGGGTGGCGGACTGGCGGAATAGCTGCCATCGGTGGCATACAACAGGGCTGCATACTCTACTGCATTCACCGCCACGGTATCCCACTTAATAGTGGTATTGGTAAGATTGTAGGACAACTCATTTAGCTCCGGCACCTCGGTAATAACTCCAATTACCGTACTATTTGGACCTGAGGAAATACCTTCGGTTATAACTACCTGTGCCTGGTAGGTTTTAGCCGGATCCAGTTGCTGGGTAATAGTGGCATTCAGGTCAGTAGTAGGTTCGGCAGAATAGGATGAAGATCCATCTGTAGAAAAGACGGTTGCAGCATATACCGCTCCTTCCCTATTGCTGCTGTCCCAGCGCAAAGTAATTTCAGAACCGGAATAGCTTAAGGAATTCAATTGAGTGCTTTCCTGTACAATAGGAGCCGGAGTGCTGAAGGGGCCCTGCTCCCCACCCTCAAAAGCCTGAACTTTAACCTCATAGGTTTTCTTTACATCCAGCTGAGCCGTTATACTGGTGGAAAGTCCGGCTGTTAATGGACTATTAGCTGAAAATGAACCATCCGTAGCGTAAAGGGTGGCACCGTATTCTACGTCAGAACCATCTACCGGCTTCCATGAAACCTGTACCAATTGTCCATTGTAGCTAACGGAAGTAAGCTTAGGTGCTTCTATGGCCATAACTTCATTATTGGTTTGATTGAAAATATTGTTTGCCGGTTCAGCCGTCACTTTCCAGATACCAGATTTCTTAACCACCGGTCTTTTTACAACCCGCTTAAGTACCAAACCCCAAAAGTGCCGGAGCCCGTTAAAGAAATCCATGGTTTTTAATTGCCCGAAATGCGCTTCAGGTAATTGTCATAATCCTGGTGCCATTCCTCATCCAGGCCTCTTCGGATATTAGCGGGATCACGCCAGTATTGCTGAGCATAGGTACGTTGCATAAGGTTATCTCCCACCAGTACACCATTACCGTAAAAAAGACGGTCGTCCAGCTGGATGTTTCCATCCGCATTTTCCACATAAAGGTTAAACACATACCGGGAAGGAAAATCCTCCAGCGCAATCTCCCGGATACGGCTGGGGCCCTCATCGGTTACGATCTCATCACCCACTTTCAGGTTAAAAGCCAGTTTAATCTCTCCGCCAGAAGGAACCGGATGCTCCTTACTCATTAATACATTCTTACCATTCTCCGTACTCACCCTATAAATCTGCTCTTCCTTGCCCACCACAGAATTTACCACTTCCAATACTCCGCCATCTTTAGTAGCTACTTTTTCACCCACTTCTACGTCCTCTATCTTTTTGGTTGAACCATCTCCCATGGAAATCAGGGTTCCGCCCGCCAGACAACCATAGGCTATCTCCATGGTAGGGAGTTTGATTGCGTTTCTACCCGGCTGTACATTGGAAGCACTCGAAATGGTGTATCCAACGGTTTCACCGTCTACCGTTACCTCAAAGTACATCGTATATATGACCGGGTTCATGTTTCCCGAACACGCATTTCCAAAGTTGGCCAGGTTAATACTCCAGGTCATGGTGGTGGAATCTGAAGAAACTATAACACTATCAAAGAAGTTTTCAATTTGATTGTATGTACAGGCACCACCGCCATTTTCATCAATCAGGTTGATGTAGGCAAAGGAATTGCTTGACGTGAACGGCATTTCTATAGCGCCCGAGTAGGTAATGGACCCTTTAATAGGGAATTTTACCGGCCAGGGACTGGTCTCTTCAATCCAAAAATCACAATTACCGGGACTGTTCCTATGCAGGCAGATAAGAATAACACCGGGGCTATTCTGATTACTGTCTACCGGAAAAGAGTTGGTTACACTCACCGGGTAACTTTCGGCTGTAAGGGAATGAACCCCCTGACCCACACTGCCATCGTTGGCCTGGTAAAAATAAGTTAGGGTAGCACGAATGGGCTGATCATCAGTTACCGAACCATCGGAATTAATACTGAGGGTATCCCCATTATTGTATTGCTGAGCGCTTTGAGTACCTATCTGGTTACCTGCCTGATCGTACAGACTCAGTACCAGGTGGGTTACCTGTGTACCGCCCGGAACGGAAGACATACCAGCTGAAGACCATAAGAGTCCGTCATTGGTGCCTATTTCAGTTACCTGATTCACCGTATCCAGCCCCTCATCATCACTACTCTGTGAGCTTGCAGGAGGAAGCACAGACATTTGTTTGGTAAGAGCAGATTTCCGCATTTCACGAATTACCTCAAAAAGGTGCGGATTGGTTTCAGGTGTAATCCCCGCCACTATAAACTGCCTTATATAAAAGGAGTAGTGCTTATCATTGGAAAGGTCAAGCTTATTAGCCTTCCCGTAATTAAGAGATGGCAATAGCTCATTCACAATTACCGCGTCATCAGCGGTCCAGTTAGCATCCATATTCACCTCCGAAGAAGGAGCGGTTTGCTTACAACCCGCCATAAAAAGCGAAAAAACGATTAAGAAGATAACCTGAACAGGCAACTTCCGGAGTTTAAGAAATTTCATAAGGTTCAATCAATTGGTTTTTACTTATTAACCAACTCAACTCACACCATCGATAACACTATCTAAGAATCGATTTGTATAGTTTGTTTCATACGAACCTCTATAAACCGATAATAGCCTGTGCTCTTATCGGTTGCTATGTTTGGTTTGATTGGTTTGGTTTTACATGACTAAATCTAATGATTTTTTGATACCCTTGGAGATATGTATAGCATTAAATTAAAAAATAAAAGACTCTCTTATAGTTAAAAAAACATCCGTTATATATCAAACCTATTCATTTTCAGATCAACGCTTTGTTTTAAAAAATCAATCTGAATCCGGTGTTGAATAATGAAATAGCAGAGCTCCGGAGTATAAAGATTCGGGTACAACTTTCACTTCTATATCCAAGCTGGTGAAATAAGCCAGCGCCTAAAACCTAAGCACCTTGTTTTAAAGGCAATTATGCACACACCACCCACCTTTTAACCCGAAAAAAGCAACAAGGAAACGCAGCGTATTTGTAGGGAAAGATCAAAAAATAGCCACCCAATTTCATATACGAATGGAATACCTTATAGAGAAAGCCGGCAGCCTTAAAAAGTTAAAGTGGTATACCAAAAAGAAAGGTGATGACCTGAAGTTGTGAGCCTTTCCTTAAAACCCCTGCCCTATTTCCATAGTATTTAAAACCTATAGCACGCTGAAATAATGTAGCACGCTAGTGATGTATTATTTATATAATTCTTTCTTTTAACTTACCGCCTTCTTCAATACTTTTAAAGGATTTAGCATGTCTGAACTCGCCCAAACCCGTATTAACCACGAAAAACAAGCAAAAACCGCTACACTGGACCTTAGAAATTGCGGACTTTCCGAAATACCCGCTGCAGTGTGTGAAATGAGCTGGTTGGAAGAACTGTGGCTGAGTCACTCCCCTTTCGATTGGAAAGAGGGCGAAGAAAGTCGTAACCAAATAAGCGACCTCAGCGGGCTGCAGAACCTAACCCGATTGCAATTTTTAGACCTCAGAAGTAATCAAATATCGGACATCACGGGGCTTCTGCCTCTCCTCCGGTCTTCCCCTTTGACGGTTGAGGATAAAAGTTTTAGACTGGAGGCTAATCCTGGGAAATGTAAAGGTCGCTTTGGCGGCAATGGAAAAAGACAATTATCAGCCCTCCGGTAAAGTGAAGACCCGCTTAAAAACCCTGCGAGATGATTTTATGGATGAAGAGTCGCCCTTGAGAAAAACACTGAGTGCTTTGCGAAAAGGAAAGGATTATGGCATACAGATAGCCCGGGCTTACAATAAAATAGCTGAAAATACCGGCATACCTTCGGTTCCACCCCTGGTATTAAATGCCTTGGAAAAATTATAAACGGTCTCTTTCATTACCGATGCCCGGTATGGCAGGCGTAGCTTTCGCTATGCTTAGCCTTATGGTTACCTAAAGCGTGGCAAAGCCTGGTTACTGCCGGTGTATTAATTGGATAAGTAGTAAGTAAAGCGGGGGTAATGTTATCTCTTCTTACGTTCAGGTATCTTCTCTTACTTACATTCATTTCAAAAAAAAAGCCATCCGAAGATGGCTTTTAATCTTATATGAAAAAGCTTTTTAAGCCAGTTTCACGTTGATAGCGTTTAAGCCTTTCTTACCTTGGGTAGTTTCAAAAACAACTTCATCATTCTCTCTGATATCGTCAATTAACCCACTCTGGTGAACAAATATTTCTTCATTGGAGTCGTTAGATGCAATAAATCCAAAACCTTTAGTGTTGTTGAAAAATTTAACCGTTCCTGTTTTCATAGTACTGATTTTTTGTGTGACAAACTTGTCTTTAATCTTCTTAAAAAAATTCATAAAAATTGTTTAATGCTTCCCGAAACTCACAAAACCCATGTATATAGCAACCATTACAGTCATACCGGCCAATGATATTATCTAAATGAAAAAGGAAAAGGAGAAGAAACTAATACTACTAAAAAAGAGTGAAAGACAGTCCTAAAAATAATACTACTACTTAACTAATGTTTCCCGGATTTAAGACAACATAATTGTTTGTTGCTTCCGCAAAAGCGTGGGAGGAAATTTAAAACTTACCAAATCCCTACCACAATATGGCGGCAAAGATAACTTTAGTTTAATAATAAACAGCTTATTTGGTTTTTTTTAGCAAATATATTTTCAAGCCTCCGTCTTTACCGCGCTCTTACTCGGCCCGGTGCCTGGTAAAACATCGCTAACAAACTCATAAACAGTATTTTTACCAGCTGGTATATACGCTGTACTTTTTCTTTCCCCAGGCGTTAATCCTTTCCATAGAGCTCCTGTTCAGATGGATTTGTATATTTAAAGCATGTCATATCGTACTTTTTGCCTGTGTCTTGTTATTTTTTCTCTGCTAAGCGCTTGTGATCCTGAAGAGAGTAACCCCAATAAAGAAGCCGGGATAGGCAGTATCAAAGAACCACAGATACAACGTGATCTGAACCAGATCAAAGAGGATGGTATACTCAATGCCATTGCTATTTATAACTCCACCAGTTATTTCCTGTACCGGGGCGAGCCCATGGGCTTTGAGTTTGAATTACTTTCACAACTGGCAGAAGACCTGGGGCTGGAGCTAAAGATTACTGTTGCCGAGAACCTGGATGAATTATTTGATATGCTTAACCGGGGCGAAGGCGATATTATTGCGCATGGCCTTACTATTACCGAGGGCCGTAAGGAGATTGTACAGTTTACGGATCATCATTACCTGACCCACCAGGTACTGGTGCAGCGCAAGCCCATGAACTGGCGGAAGATGCCCAGTTACCGGGTAGAAAAAGCCTTAGTTTCTGATCCGGTGGAGCTTATCGGTGATACCGTACATATCCGCTGGAACTCTTCTTATTTTGAACGAATGCAAAACCTTTCCAGTGAAGTAGGCGGGCCCATTTATATTGATACTATTCCTGGCAATGTAACCACCGAAGAGATTATTCAAATGGTGGTAAATGGCCAAATAGATTACACTATAGCAGACTACAACATTGCATCCATCAACCAAACCTTCCATCCTATTCTGGATATTGAAACTCAGGTGAGCTTTTCGCAACGCATTGCCTGGGCGGTTCGTAAAAACTCTCCTGAACTTTTGAAAACAGTTAACGAATGGATTGAAGACACCCGGGGAAAAAGTTTGTACAACGTGATTTACAATAAGTACTTCCGAAATAAAAAATCGTACAGGCGAAGGATCAAGAGTGATTTCTTCAGTAAAAACGGAGGAAAGATCAGTCGATTTGACGAATTGATCCGGGCAAATGCAAACGAACTGGGTTGGGACTGGCGCCTGCTGAGTTCGCAAATTTACCAGGAATCACGATTTGACCCTGAGGCTACTTCATGGGCCGGAGCTGAAGGTCTTATGCAAATTATGCCTGAAACGGCCAGCGACCTGGGCTTAACCCAAACCAGCCTGCCCTCTGCCAATTTGAAAGCCGGTACTAAATACATGAAGCAACTTTCAGAAAGATGGGCCGAAATCCCCGACAGCACTCAGCGTATTAAATTCATTATGGCTTCTTTTAATTGTGGGCTGGGCCATGTACTGGACGCTCAACGCCTGGCTGAAGCTAATGGAGAAGACCCTTTACTATGGGACGATAATGTGGAAGACTACATTCTTAAACTCTCCAGCCCTGAATTCTATAATGACCCTATAGTACGTTACGGCTTTGTACGAGGCCGGGAACCTTACCTTTACGTGAAGGAGATTTTTCTTCGCTATGAGCATTATAAGCAGTTTATTCCAGTACACCCCGAGGCCGGTACCGAAACATCAAACTCCTGAGGGGAAAACCTTTAAAGCAGGCAGATAAGCCATGAGGATCATCGCTTCTGCTATTTTGAAGTTGTGCTCAATTGTACAATGCCTGCGTATACTTCCAATTGGGGATAAATGGTTTGATCAGACTTTATATACCCGGTTTTTAATCAACTGGAAAACACTATTTTCATTTCGCTTTGCGCAGCGGTGAGACTTATCTTGTCACCTGCTTTAACCGACTTGGGTGGGTTAAGGCTGTATACGGCTTGCCCCCAATGTATCATTTCGCCCTCCGGACCCGATGATAAACTCAGTTGATCATCCAGGTGAAGGTCAAACCAAAAAGCTACTGCATGTAATTCACCATCTGCAGTAATCTCTATTTCCAGTTGATGAAGGTTAGGACTGTTTTCACCGGCTGCTTTAGGTAAGTGGTAAAAATCAATATCCAGGATCCGGAATTCAGCACTCAAAACTTTATAGGGCACGTTATTAAGCGTTTCTCTGCGGTACACATTCTTCGTTTGAAATTTACCAAAGCTGCTCAGGTCAAAACCAGAAATATCCTTTAAAGGTGCTATGGAGTGGAGGTGATCAGATTGGATTAACACGCCTTTAACGGTAGCTCCCGCTGGTACTATGGTACCTCCTTCTTTAAGCAGGTTTGCCGTGGCATGTCTAACAGTGGGTAATACTCCCTCACCCAATAAGCCGGAATCCAGAACTTCGGAAATCAGTATATCGGCTTTTTTCGGCAAGTCTTCTCCTACCTTAAGGCTATTGGATTGTTTGTGGATTACATGGATCTGATCCCTGTAGCCATTATCTGAAATTACCGTAGCAGCGGTATCCGCAATAAGTTGAATAGTTTCACAGGTATACACTTTTTTGGCTCCTGCCCTGGCGCACATCATAGAAAGCAAGCCGGAACCGGTTCCGATATCCAAAACCGTTTCCCCTCCTTTAACAGCGCGCTCAATAGCCTCCTGGTACCCCTGGTTGCGGGCCAGGTCGCCCAACATATCAAAATGCCAGCCTTCAATACGGCTGCTGCTTATTTTATCCAGGTTTTCACGGGCCAGGGTATTCTGTGGGTTTAGTGCCAGAGCCTTTTCATAATAGTCCACCGCATTTTCCATGCGGTTCATATCACGGTTTACATTACCCAGTAAAGTGAGTATTTCATCTCCGGAACCCTCCGTTTCTAAAACTTTTTTATAGTGACTTAAGGCAGCATCCTTATCACCCAGGTAGTGCTTGGCCATTCCACTCAGTTTATGAGCATAGCTGTTGTTCGGGTCGTAATGCAAAGCTTTATCTAAATGCTGCAGAGCTTTTTCATGAAAGTTCAGGTCCATTTCCAGGTTTCCAAGATTCAGCAAAGCCGGAATAAAAGCTTGTTGTTGCTTAAGGCAGGCCTGCCAATGCTTTCGGGCAGCCTCTCCATCACCCTTCTGGTAGGCTATCAGGCCCATATTATAATGTGCTTCAGCCAGTTGAGGTACCTGTTTTACCGCTTTTTGAAAAGACGTAAATGCTTCCTCCAAACGGTTTTCCTGCATATAAAGGTTACCGGTAAAATAATGCACTTCCCCTTTCTCCGGGTAATCACGTTCCATTGTTTCTGCCAGGCTACGGGCATCCTTAAGTTGGCCTAAACCCAACAGCGTTTGACCTAAAGTGATCTTAAGGTACACATCGCCCGGGTGTTGTGCGGTAGCTTTTTGAAGCATTTGAACGGTTTCCTGCAGTTTGCCCTGGCGGTTCATAGCGTCTGACAGGTAATTGAATATCATGGGATCCGTCTG
Source organism: Symbiodinium pilosum (assembly GCA_905231905.1). NCBI lineage: Eukaryota > Dinophyceae > Suessiales > Symbiodiniaceae > Symbiodinium > Symbiodinium pilosum. The sequence goes on along the minus strand of CAJNIZ010046289.1, from coordinate 15,302 downwards.
CCCCGTAGCTAACAAAGCTTTGTACTCATGCTCGGCTTGTTGAAAGTTACCACTTTGATGAAATTGAATGGCTTTTTGAAGAATGGGATTCAATGTAAAGTAAGGTTTAGTATTATCGCGAATATAAATGTTTACAGCTTTCCCAGTGTCCTTAATGGGTAAGAGCGTTGTTATACAAAAAGCCGGACCTGAAATACAGGCCCGGCTTACATAGCATTTTAGATAATACTCTTTCTGACACGGAGGTGATTATACTTGTCTTTGGAATAATCTTCTTTGATCTGCACCAGGCGATCATAATTCTGAGCAAAATAAGTACGGGTAGGTATAGAGCTATCCTTAAAACTGATAAAAGCTCCTGAAGTGTTGGGAATATCAAAATCCCGGGCCACCTGCATCCAGTCCATAGCACGGTTAGTGCGGTTATATACCGTATTGTCCTGTCCGGCCCATTTTTGCCACCATTTTTCATTCCACCAGGTTTGGTACTGAATGGTATACAGCTTGTCTTTATAGGGGAATGAACTATCAGCCCCTTCAGGATTATTCATATAATAATCACCCACAATAGCGCCCAGGGTTACGTAGGTAAATAGTCCGCGTCTGCGGTTGCCCTTAAAAAGCAGGTCTGAGGTGAGACTTTTAAGTAAAGCTTCATAGCCCCCTTCACCCAGGCCTTCCTTATCCACTAAACGAGAAGTAATTTTATGTGGAGCCGGATTATCATAATCCGGAGGCAAGGGTTTACCTTCCGCCAACATTTGAATATGCTCCTCATTTAAACCAGAGTTTTTACCCTCCTGCGCATACAGGGCTTCCAGCACTTTATGATGTGAGTTCCGGGCCCAATTACTCATTAGTTTATCCCCATAAGCTCCTTCCGTTCCCGTTCCCCCGTGATCATCATTATACTTGGGTTTGTAGTTGGGTACCGGTTTAAACCACTTCTTTACAAAAACTTCCAATTCATCCTGTTCCCCTTCCCAGTAGCCATACATCACACAATTATGGCTTACCGTATTGGCATCAAAGGGTTCATCACCAGCGGGCTTAGCGTTAATCTGCAGGTTGGTACCAATCAATTGTGAAGTATCAGGTGAAGTAATCACATTTTCCCAGGCTTTTAAAACCTGAATGGTGGGATAATCGGAACCCGGATGGTCCATAAAAAGCGGCTTATAACTATTCCACTCCAGGCTAAAGCGAATAAGCGTTTTGGGAAGTGGAAAGGTTTGAATCCGGAACTCGGTTACCAGACCGTAACTCATAGCTCCTCCTCCTCGAAGGGCCCATAATAAATCGGGTACTTCATCACCTTTAGCATCAATAACGGCTTTTTCACCATTGCCTAAAATCATATTAGCGCCCGTTAACCATTCGCAGCACATACCGTGCTTACGGGTCCAGGGGCCCCAGCCACCTCCCATTATAAAGCCGGAAATACCTACCGTGGCACATGTACCATGCGCAATCATTACATCTTTTTCAGCTAATTGAGAGGTCAGATTTTTAAAAATATTACCGGGGCCAATGGTAGCTAGTCCATCCTCATTGATCTGTACCTTATCCATTTTAGATACATCAATTAAAATGGTATTGGTGCCCGTGCATTCTCCTTCATGATCATGACCTCCGGCCCTTATGCGTACCGGGAATTCAAAATCAATAGCCAGTTCATAGGTAATCTGTACATCAGCTTCAGTATGGCAGTACACTATAATCCAGGGCTTTTCTTTAAAACGCCTGTTAAAAATCTGGCAGTGCTTATTAAATTTTAATTGTTCCAACCAATCACCGGTACTTACCTGTATTTGCTTTTCCGGAGCAGAAAGCCTGGACTGTAGTTTTTCCAATAAGTCTGGGAGTCGCTGAAGTGCGGCTTCCATCGCAATTTCCTGTTTCATAACTTTTGAGTTAGATTAAAAAACTATCGCTGTATGGGATAGTTGACTTAAACCTAAACTGCATTTTTATGAAGTCAAAAAAATATACCCCAACGGTATGTATTTTTGATTGAACATGAATTTGTAAACTGTAATTGGAAAAGAGTTTTTAAGAAAACCGGGATTTACGAATGAAGGCCTTTTGGATATGATACGGCTTCTCTGCGAAGTTGCAGGTGTTTTTTTTCCGCTTCATTTCGCACCAGGGAAATAGCTTTATCCAGATGCAGAATGCACTGCGCTTTATGACCGGTTTTATGATAATATTCAGCTAAAAGTCCGTGGTACAGGTAAGTTCTTTGCTCCAGAGAAGCGGGATCAATACTTTGTAAAAGCGCGTAACAGTCTTTTAGTTCCTCCCGTTGCAGTTGTGCCATAGCCATATTCAGCTGGTTAAAAGTGGATGGCTGTATTTGGTTAAGCTGTACATACCAGCGGTAAATCCGGTGCCAGTTAGTGTCGGCATACGTTTTAGCCCCAATGTGCTCCGCTACAATAGCGGCTTCATAATGATATACAGAATAATCATCGGTTTCAACCGCCTGATGCATGGCTTTATGCCCCAGCTTTATCAATTCCTTATCCCATATAGAGCGATCCTGTAGCTCCAGGCTTATAATTTCATGCTGCTCATTTATTTTACTGCGCAGGCGTGCGGCCTGAAAGCAAAAAAGTGCGAATAAAGCATATACATCCGGTGCTTTGGTAAATGAATTGTCCATTAACATCCGGCACAAGCGCAGCGCTTCACCGCAAAGCTCTTCACGGATAAGCTGGTTCTGTTGCCCGGAGTGAAAACCCTCATTAAAAATCAGGTAAATAACCCGTAATACCGTGCGTAGCCGCAGCGGGAGGTCTGCACCTTGGGGTATAGCAAAATTCACTTCTTCTTTTTGAATGGCTTTACGTGCGCGGCTTAAACGCTTTTTCACCGTGTCTTCCTTCAGAAGTAAGGCTCCCGCTATTTCATGGGTGCTAAATCCGGATATCGTTTTAAGAGCAAAGGCAATCTGATCTCCGATTTGGAGAGACGGGTGGCAAGCTGTAAATATCATCCGCAGCTGACTATCTGCTATTTCACTATTTAGGAAAAGTTCATTTATGGCTATGGAAGAAGGGCCTCTATTCAGTAAGGGTAAGCGCTTTTGCTCGGCAGAGAGTTTCCGGATCAGATCCAGCACCCGGTTTTTAGCCGCCTGCATTAGCCAGGCTTCCGGGTTCTCCGGTTCTTTAATTCGCCAGGCTTTTAAAGCTTTTATAAAGGTATCCTGAATAGCATCCTCTATGGTTTCCAGGTGTTCCAGCCCAAAAATCTGGGTAAGTATGGAAACCATCTTTCCGTACTGATGACGGAAAAGATGGTCTATTCCATTTTCTATCATTGGTCAAATACCATGACCTCACGGATTTCTACGGAGCCCTGGTGTTCAAAATCCGGATAATCCCGGGCTATTTCCACCGCTTCATCAAAGTTTTTGGCTTTTACGAGGTAGTATCCGCCCACTATTTCTTTCAATTCTGACGAGCTAAGATCGGTTGCAGCACTATCACGTCCATCCAGCTTTTTAATAGTATTGGTAAGGGCATTGCCATTTACCAATTGCCCGGCTTTGGCCATTTTCTCCTGCCAGCCAAACCAGCGGCCCATTTGCCCCTGTATCTCTTCAGGAGACAGGTTGAGGTCTTCATAACTGGGGCCTAAAAAAATTAACATAAACTCTTTCATGGTTTTGTTTTTTAAAAGTTGAAATTAAATAAAAGTGATTTTAAATGGTCAGAAAACATCAATACATTTCTACCACTTCGTGTACTTCTACAGAAGCCCCGGGAACCCAGCCCAGGTGAACATGATTCCGGAACAGGGCTTTGGCGGTATCTTTATCTGCCGCTTGCACTATAGAGTATCCGCACACACCTTTAGAGCTCTGGTCCCATTGATTCTCAGCATTGATGCTTTCTCCTCCGGCCAGGGGTGCGCCCATATCTACAATAGCATCACCAGAACGTTGTTGCCAGTCCATCCAGGGTTTCATGGCTTCGGCCTGTTCAGCCGCGCTCATCTGTTCATTTTGAGCTTCCACAATAGCTTTAGCAGGCGCATGATAAAGGGCCATAAACTTTTTCATAAGTGTTGATTTAAGTTAAACATGATGTTTTTTCACCCTAATGACGAAACCAAAGTACAAGGAGGGGACAAAGCCTGGAGAATTTTTCAGAAAAACACAATACACTCTCCCTACCCCTTGTCCCCACAAGGTAAAAATCTCTATCCTTTTTAATGAAAGTGATGATCGCTCTGAACATTCTGCAAAAGGTTTTTTTAATTCTAAAATTCTTGAAATGCCCAGTTTGTATCTTTTGCCCGGCTTGGGTTTTGATGACCGTGTTTTTCAGAAGCTGGATTTACAGCCATACCAGGTAAATTACCTGAACTGGATAGAACCTCATTCCGGAGAAACTCTTTCTGCCTATGCCCTAAGGATAGCCAGGCTTATACCTGAACAAGAGGAAGCCATAATATTGATCGGGCATTCATTTGGAGGCATTATAGCGCAGGAAATAGCCGCCTTACGGAAAGTAAAGCATATTATACTACTTTCAAGCATCAAATCGCCTCTTGAAAATCCCTGGCATTTCAGGGTTTTGCACCGGTTGGGGCTAATTTCCTTATTTACTCAAAAGTTAATTGCAGCTACCTTTACTCTTTGGGGCAAAAGCAGCACCGATCAATCACCAGAGGCGGGTGAACTTATGCGAGACATGGTGAAACAGCATTCCAACCACTACTTACAATGGGCTCTACAATGTTTATCCTCATGGAAGGGCGCACCCGAACATCACACCAGTCTCACACATTTGCACGGCACCCGTGATGCCTCCTTTCCCCTGCGAAGGATTAAAAAGCCGGTACAGCTAATACATGATGGAACTCACTTTATGGTTTTTAAGCAGGCAGAAACCATCTCTGCCCGGATCCTGAAAATTTTAGAAGAGCTTTGAGATCTTTGTTTTTTTAAATATTAAATCCGGATAACCCCAGTATATTTATCCCGTAAACCAACTTTCATTAGTGAGAGCGTTAAACTTTTTAAAGCGTTTTTAAATTACCTTCTAATTTTAAATAAATGATTTTATGAAATTAAGGATTTATACTTTTCTGGTGGCTTCAGCCCTTGCTTCCTGTAACAACACTGCTGATTCAGAAACAGAAAAGCAAAAGTCAACCCAAGCGGAAGAAAAAATCAATAAATCCGGCAAACCGGATATAGTGGGTGAAGAAGTAGAATACCAGGTGGGTGATGTAAGCATGAAGGGTTTTATAGTTTACGATAAAAACGCCCGTGAAAAAAAACCGGGTGTATTGGTAGTACACGAGTGGTGGGGACATAATGAACATACTCGCAACAGTGCCCATGATCTGGCCGAAGCCGGTTATGTAGCCCTGGCGGTAGACATGTATGGTGATGGTAAAGAAGCCGCGCATCCCGAAGAGGCTAAAGAATTTTCCGGAACGGTTATGCAGAATTTTGACATCGGTAAAAAACGCTTTAACGCTGCCCGGCAGGTGTTGGCCAGGCATGAAAAAACTGATGCCGGTAAAATTGCGGCCATTGGTTATTGTTTTGGTGGTGGAGTGGTATTAAATATGGCTCGTCAGGGGGCAGACCTTGATGCGGTTGTCAGCCTTCATGGCAGTCTTTCGGCCATTAAGCCTGCTGAAACCAATAATATAAAAGCACGAATCCTGGTGCTGAATGGTGCTGATGATCCCTTTGTGCCTAAAGAACAGGAAGAAGCCTTTAAAAAGGAAATGGATGCTGCGAATGCAGATTATGAATTTATAAATTATCCCAACGCCAAGCATGCCTTTACCAATCCAAAAGCTACTGAAATGGGTGATCAGTTTGACCTTCCACTGGAATACAATGCCAGTGCTGATGAAGATAGTTGGGAAGCTACACTTACTTTTTTAGATGAAACCTTTAGCCGGGGTAGCTAACTAATTTTTTAAGTCATAGAAACCGGGCCTTTTGCCCGGTTTTTTTGGTTTCAGTTTATGGCTTATTCGATAGCCTCTATACGTTTTAAGCTAATTTTGTAGCACAATTCACATTATGAAAAAAGTAAAGCGTATCCATCAGGCGGTTTCGGCTCCTATCGATAATTTGCTTACCTACCGGGCTATGCCCACCCCAACTATTGATAATCTGGACCCTTTCCTTTTTATCAATCATCATGGACCCCAGGTATTTCCGGCTAACAACAAAGGCCTTCCTTTCGGTCCGCATCCTCACCGTGGCTTTGAAACTCTCACCTATATTTTTAAAGGAGACATTGTTCATTGGGACTCCAACGGACATAAAAGCCGTATCGGAGCTGGTGGTGCACAATGGATGACAGCCGGAAGCGGTTTGATACACTCTGAAGTTTCTTCTGAACAGTTCAAAGCCAAAGGTGGTGAAGAAGAAATTATACAGCTGTGGCTTAACCTATCTTCTAAGAACAAAATGATTCCTCCGAACTATCACGGACTCAAAGAGGAAGATATTACACACTTTCATCTGGATGATGAAAAAGTAAAGGTAAATCTCATCTCGGGGACATGGGGGCCACACCAGGGGCCGCATCCTTCGCTTGAAAATCTCACCATGAGCAGTGTTGAGATCCGGGAAGGTGGCACAATTGACCTGAATATTCCAAGCGGCCACCAAGTGCTTTTTTATATGGTAAGAGGTAAACTTGAAGTAAGCAGTAGCATTGTTGAAACTTATCAATTGGTTGAATTTATGGAAGGTGAGAACTCTATACCTATAAAAGGTCTTGAAGATTCACTGATAATATTTGGTCATGGTAAACCTCTTAAGGAACCTATTGCAGCACATGGACCTTTTGTTATGAATACGAGACAGGAATTAATTCAGGCTTTTGAGGATTACCAATCCGGTAAAATGGGAAGCTGGGATAATAATTCGTGAAATAATCAGGAAACTAACTGAACAAAAAGCAGGGTTGAAGGATTTTTAATGTATGGAAACATTAGGTTGGACACTTTTAGTTCTGGGACTCATCACCGTAGCATTATGGATTTATGCCATCGCTGATATTCTCAGAGGGTCATTGGAAGGACAAGGTTCTAAAATCCTTTGGCTGATCATTGTACTTTTCTTCCCTATAGTGGGTGTGGTCCTTTATTTTTTAGTGGGTAAAAAGTAAAGTTCTCTTTTACTCCATTTACCTGGCAGATAGATGATTATTAAATAACCCAGAGTTAGATTTGTAATTTTTTTACTACATTTAAAGAATAAACCATTTAGTTTAACCTTTAATTCAATCAACATGAAAACTCTGCTTTTAACAGGATTGGCTTGTATAGGCCTTTCCCTGACGGCTTTTGCACAGCCCAATCTGAATGTGCATAATGATACCGAATGTTACTTCAGATTAGATGTAGAAGCCTGGGATAGTGGTTGCAACAATGCCTGTTCTCAATATTATATTTGTATTCCCCCAGGCACCACAGTGGTTCCATCGTGTGGGCCAGCCAATTATGCCTGGGATCAATTGCGTTTAACCGCAACTGATGCCGATTGTGAATATTGCAAGACTTTTTCGGCAGATTTTGTAAGCTCTCCCTTTGGCTATGGTTGTACGTCCTTGCCAACCAGCAGCACTAATGTACATCCCTGCGGAGGGTGTGAATACACCGTATTCTTTGGTAGTGCGGATGATATTATTATAAGTCCCTAAATCAAATCATTATATCCTTGAATCTTTTTAAGGATAGGTAATACGATTGCAAGAAAAGGCAGGAATATCCTGCCTTTTTTCATGGAATTTGGGAACTTAGCCTCAATCTAAAATTTATGGAATTTCCTTTTTCAATCATCGAAGTCTTCAACCAGCCGGAAAAAGGTTTTCGCGGCAATACAGCTGCCGTAGTTCTTCTGTCAAATCCGCTATCAGGCAATGAAATGCAGTTAATAGCACAAAATATGCTGCAACCGGCTACCACTTTTTTATGGCCGGCAAATGGTAAAGGTCATTATCATGTACGCTGGTTTGCACCTGATAATGAAATAGGCCTGTGCGGCCATGGCGCCCTGGCAGCTTTAGCCTTTCTCAATAAATCAGATATTATAAGTCTGCAATACCAAAAAGGTGTTATTAAAGGTAGTTGTGGAAAAGATCAAACGGCAACTTTTGAATTAGACGCCATCCCTGTGTTACGTGAAGAGCCTATACCCAAAGTCATTGAAAAAGGTCTCGGTATCCCGGTTAAGGGCTATTTTGTTACCTCTAATAAACAGATCATTCTAACAGAATCTGAAGAGCTGGTAAAGAATATGAAACCCGACTTTAACCAGCTCCGAAAGTCAGAAGTATTTGGCTATGCTATTACTGCGCCTGGCCGGGAAGTTGATTTTGTAAGCCGTACTCTGGTTCCTCATGTTCATCAGTTGGAAGATCCGGCTACCGGCTCTTCTCATGCGGCTCTCACTCCTTTTTGGGCAAAGAGAACCGGTAAAAGTACTTTTACTTCACATCAGCTTAGTACACGGGGTGGTGTGTTTCATTGCATCTATACCCAAAATAAGGTACAGTTAAGTGGTGGATATACCTTACTCGCTCAAGGCACACTTTATCACGGTTAATTGTTTCTTTATCCGGCTTGAAATCATAGAATCCCGATTATTCTTTTTAAATTAGTTAAACTAATTAACCAATTGATCATGAAAACTCTACCTTGTTTTTGATGCCTCTGAAGGCCTCAGCTCTTCCTTTCATTCAGACTCAAAGCTTTCGGATAACAGTTATCCGGATTTTAACCTAAATTTTATATGTCATGAAAAAATTCATGTTATTATCTGCTCTTGGTTTAGTATTCACTTTAAGTACTATGGCTCAGCCATCAAGTCTTGATGTGTACAATGAAACCGAATGTTACATTGAAGTAACCGCCTGGGCTTACAATGCTACCTGTGATGACAAATGTCCTTCAGCTACTGTTTGTCTCCCTCCCGGTGGTGGGTTTACCTTATTGGCGCCCTGTGGCCAGCCAAACTGGCAATGGGAGTTTGTAGCTGTTGAGCCTGTTCGTGCAGGCTGTCGCGATTGTGGCTCTTCTATTACTTCAGTAGGTGTGCCGGGAGCTATTTGTAAAAATTTCCCAAACACGATTACAGGAATCGATCATTGTGATAATTGCGATCCTTTTACAGCTGAATTTGTGCATCCTACCACACTGGTGATGTATTAAAGATCAAGTTACTTTGATTATCTCCTGCTACAATCAAGGATAATCAAATCATTTAAAGAGCCCGGATTTCCAAAACCGGGCTTTTTTGTTTCAGGATAGCCGTACCGCTCTATTTATAAGTCTTTCTTATAAAGGTTCATAAATTTATGATATGGAAAATCTGCCCAAGTCTTTCAGTGAGCGTATTTTTGCCCTGCATGTCTGAACAACAATCTCCCCTAAGTAAAAAACAACAAAATATTCTCATACTTATCCTTGGGTTTATAGCCGCCCTCGGGCCCTTTTCCATTGATATGTATTTGCCGGGCTTCCCAACTATTGCCGAAGATCTTGGCACCGGAATATCGCAGGTTTCGCTAACACTTACCAGTTATTTTATTGGTATTTCTGTTGGTCAGCTTATATATGGTCCGTTATTGGACCGCTTTGGACGGAAAAAACCCTTGATGATTGGGCTTGGTATATATGTAATCGCTTCTTTAGGATGTGCTTTGGTGCCAGATGTTCAATCTCTTATAGGTTTACGCTTATTACAAGCCCTGGGCGGTTGTGTGGGTATGGTAGCCAGCCGGGCTATTGTGCGTGATCGCTTTCCGGTAAATGAAGTAGCCCGTGTATTTTCTGCGCTTATACTGGTTATGGGTGCAGCTCCTATTATTGCACCTACCGTGGGTGGTTATTTAACGGATCACTTTGGCTGGCGTTTCATCTTTGTACTGCTCAGCCTTATTTCTGTGATCATGTTGTTATTGGTCTCCTTTGTTTTATCAGAAAGTAAAAGTCCTGACAAAAGTGTTTCTTTACGCCTGGGCCAGGTTAGCCGTGGTTATTGGCGTGTATTGACTAATCGTAATTTTTTGATGTATGGCTTAGCAGGCAGCCTGGCCATGGCTGGTTTATTCACTTACATTGCCGGATCTCCCTTTGTGCTGATGGAACTATATGGCTTCTCCGAAAAAACATTTGGATGGGTTTTTGGGATCAATGCTTTTGGTTTTATTGCGGGCAGCCAGATTAATGGAATACTCCTTAAAAAATGGGACAGCGTAAAAATAACCCGTATTACAGCGGTTCTTATATTGCTGGTAGCTCTATTGTTAGGTCTGAGCTTTATCTTTGGTGTGCTGGCTAAAGCCGTATTGCTGCCACTGCTGTTCTCATTCCTGTTTCTTTCTGGTTTTATAAACCCCAACACTACCGCATTGGCTTTAGAACCCTTTGAGAAAAATGCCGGAGTAGCTTCGGCTCTTATCGGAAGTTTCAGAATGTTTGCAGGAGCTATTTCTTCCGCCCTTATTGGTATTCTCCATAATGACACAGCTGGCCCAATGGTTTGGATCATGATGATTTCAGGAGTCTTTATGTTTGTTTTGATACAGTTTCATGCTAGATCCGAAGAAGCCCGTGCCATCAGTCAACCAGCCTGACCCCGCTTTGCTTAAAAACCTGGTGGAATTCAAAATGCCATTCGGGCGGTTTGAAGGCCGATATTTATGCGACCTTCCTGTAAGCTACCTGGAATGGTTTGAACGCAAAGGTTACCCAAATGGGAAATTGGGTATGCTCATGCAAACGGCTTACGTAATTAAGTTAAATGGGTTGGATGAGCTGTTGAACCCTTTAAAGACTCAGCGCGATAAGGTTTAGCCAAAGATCTCATTCAACAGGCCAGCCAGACGAATACCGCCTTTTTCCAGCTGCTGCTGCATTAGATCCCAATTCTTATACATATACTCATAGCCCATACGATCCGGGTCTTTGGTTTCATATACCTGAGTGCGAAGCGTCATAGCCTCCGCAGCCCATTCTTTAACCGTACCACTTTGCCATTTCTCAACCTGATCTTTAGAGGCGTGATCAATATTTTCAGCCAGTTCAGTATAGCTCAACTGTTTGGAATCAAGAATCTCACTATCCCACACCCGATGGAGATTAGATGATTTATAGAACCACTTTACTTTCACATCGTTACCGCCCTTATCTTCCCCATTACCTACATGAAGAGGTTGATGAAGGTCTCCTACCAGGTGCACCAGGAAGCGTAATGCCATTACTTTACGTTCTTTTGAAGTGGTATCATTTTTTAGGATAGTTGTCATCCGGCCAATGGATTCTACCAGATCTCCATGAGGATTTTTCTCGGTTTCGGCATACGTTTTACCATTGGGGATAGTTACCCAATGCCAATCGTGAGTATGATCATAAGCGTCATCTGATTTCACTTCATCCATCCAGGTAGAAGCTGTGGCCAGACTTTCTTCCCCTAATAACTTTTTAATATTCCTAAGGGCTTTGCGGCTAAGATGGTTTTCTGCAACCTGGCCAACCACGCGATGACCAGTTTGTCCCCAGGCCTGAGCTTTCTGACTACACATCAGACTAAATAACATCAAAAAGGAAAGAATAAGCTTCATGAATTAATTTTAAATGCGAAAATAGAGTTACACGATGAAGCTGGCAACTGAAATGTTGGCCTGCTTTTTTAAGCTTTGGTTAATTTATTTTGTGAAACCTATTTTGCGTAATAATACAAGGTAGGTAATTCGGCCCCTACCTTTTCACTGATGGTATAATAACCATTAATACCCCAGCAGATGGCTTCGCCCTGTGGTTCAGGGATATATGGGACCAGCTCAGGAACATTGGCCAAAGCTTCAACCACGGTTTGTCCCGGCTGCCTTTCCCACAGTAAAATCTCATTGTAAGTGCGAAGCAGAATATGATTGCCGTTACGGGATACATCTCCCCCTGTAATGCCTGGAATAGGCACTACCCCTCTGTATTTTAGTGTCAGGGTGTTTAATTCATCAGAATCCGGTTCATGAGCGGTATATACCCGTGCATTATCTCCCCTGGTTACCAGGATGATTTCTCCGCTAAAAGGATCTATCAACAAAGTTTCCGAATTATACATTCCGTCAGGGAAGTTAAAGCTATACTCTTTGAATGGTTGTAAAGCATTTGAATTTAGCGTATCACTACCAATTGAAAAAACCGGTTCCTCCACTTTATAAAGGGTATAACTTGACCGGATTTTCAGATTATCCCCGATATCTGCTATCCACAGATAAGAACGATTAGTTAGCTGATCCCGACTGATAGCAATATCTTCCCAATCCACATTATTTCCTAAAACCTCATAGTCGGTTAGTTTACTACCATTGCTCTTATCCATAAGATAAAGTATGCTTCCATCTCCCCCATCATTGTGCATCCATAATTGCCCCGCATTAACTATTCCGGCTACCATTCCCGATATTTCGTCAATACCTTCAACATCAGCCACCGCGTCCCCTGACTTGGTGTAGACAGAACTGAATTTCAGATCATCCAGGGCGTATGAAGGCATAAATGGCTCATCTGGTACATATACCGAATTACTACCGGCCGGATTGGTTCTGGTACAACTCCCCAATAACTGGATAATTATCAGGGCTACGATAGTCCTTCTGCTCATCATCATATAACAAATATATCTGATTCCTTTTTCTAATGCTTTTCCGGCTTTAATTTTACAGTTATGGATTATACAGAAAGCAACCGGTGGCTGGACCATGTTAGCGGTGAACCGGAAGAGCTTTACAAGGCCATAGATGAGGGTGAGCATCAACGGCAAGACTTCAAATTCAGGGTAGATAGTGCCCGGAAGATTGCCATTACATTGGCAGCATTTGCTAATACAGACGGTGGACGTTTGCTTATAGGTGTAAAGGACAACGGTCGCGTTTCAGGAATTGACCCTGAAGAGGAGTTTTATATGATTGATGGGGCCGCAACCCTATACTGCCAGCCACAAGTTAGGTTTACAGCTAAGGTGTATGAAAATGAAGAAAGCAAAAAGGTATTGGAAATAGAAATAGCTCCTTCGCTGCAAGCTCCGCATTATGCAAAAACCGAGGATGATAAATGGAAAGTATACATCCGCCAGGACGATGAAAATTTTGCCGCTAACCGGGTAATCATAACTTATCTTCAGAATAAACAACCTGCTTCCCTGAAAAAAAATCTTGTAGCCTACGGCCCTGAAGAGAGAACACTTTTTAATTTACTGAGTAAGCACCCGGAAATGTCGATAAGCGGTTTCAAAAAAGAAGCAAATATCAGTATTGAAGAAGCAGAAAGAATAGTGGTTCTTTTTCTACAATGGGAAATTATAAGTTATCGCGCAACGGATAAAGGCATCCGTTTCTTTCTCATTGATTAATGCCTGTCACGTAAAATATCAATTTCCTTTAACCCCTCATCCAAACCCTGGTACCAATCCAGGTGAAAGCTTACTTCATCACATCCCCCGGCCCAACCAATACATTCCGTATACTGATGTTCAAAATCACACCGAGGACATCGGCCGGCCGTGCTGAATATATCCCATTCATAGGTGCATGAGCGGCACGTCCAATAAGAACCGCCATCCGGACTCCATTTACAGTGAGGACATTGAACATTCAGGTCCATAATTTTATTTTAATCTAAGGCATTTTAAAACTTGCAATACTTCTTATATTGGTCGATTGAATAATATCTTTGGCTTTTGATTCTAAGATCTACTCAATACATAATTTATATTCTAACTTTTTCTTCATTTTTTTTAAGAGCACAACACTCTGAAAAAACTGAGGATGAACTGTTTAGACTCTACAACCTGGCCTATGATAACCTGGTAATTAATCCAGATACGGCTTTGGCTTATGCTTCCGAATATCTTAATCTCAGCAAAGCTATAAATGATAGTTTAGAAATTGCATCAGCTCTTGATCTTATTGGTTCCGGGTATTATTATCAAAATAAACTTGAAAAAGCTCTGGAGTATCACATTAGTGCGCACGGGATTTTTGAAAGATCTAAAGACTACTCTGGCTTAAGCACTACTCATCTTAGCATAGGTAATGTGTACAATGATTTGGGGTTTTATCTCCGGGCCATTGACCATTACCTCAAGTCAATGGAGTACGATAAACGAATTGACTACCCGGAAGGGGAAGCAATCACGGCTGTTAATATTGCCAATATTTTTCTGGCTCAGGAAAATTATAAACTGGCCGAAAAGTATATAGACCAATCTATTGCGATAGCTACCAAATATAAATTAGAAAGTACCATTGCCAATGGTTACAATCTTAAGTCTGAGCTGTTGCTTCACCGGGGTGAAATACAAAAAGCTGAAGAACTGGCCTATAAAGCCCTACGGATTGCAAAAGAGTATCATGACCAATTTGAAATCGCCTCATCTTATTGTTCATTGGGTTTGGTAGCTTCTGAGCGAAATGACCATTCTGCAGCTATAGAGCAGTGCGGTAAAGCGGTAAAGCTAATGGTAGATTATGGTGATCCTTACTCTATTTCTTTATACAGAAGTTTTTTAGCAAAGGTGTACCTTAAAGCGGGCCGTTTTTCCGAGGGTCTGAAGGAAGCACAGGAAGCTTATGCTATTAGTAAAAAGGAAAAAAATTCGCGCTACCTCATACGTGAGTCATCCCTCATACTATCACAAGCTTATGAAGGTTCTGAAAACCCCTGGAAAGCTTTAGAACTATACAAAGAGTATAAATTATACAATGACACCCTTATTAAACTAAACATTCAGGAAAAACTGTTACAGCAACAAAATGCCCTTAAGGAGCATGAAAATGAAGTCCTAAGTTCCCGTAATAAATTACAGAATGAAATCATTTCACGAAATAAGCTGGTGCTGATCATTGTCACTATTCTGCTTATTGTATGTGTAACTTTCATATTGAGCCTGGTGATCAGCATTCGCAAGCGTAAACAGTATAACCGCATCTTAGTTGAGAAGACAGATCTTATCCAGAAAAAACAAACTGAAATTGACCATCAGAGTAATCTCCTTATCCGTAAAAATCTGGAGCTTGAAAACCTCAATCAAACTAAGGATAAGCTTTTCTCCATACTCACTCATGACCTCAAACAACCGTTTAATCAAATACTCGGAATACTGGAATTATTGGAATATAACCAGATAAGTGAAGAGGATAAAAAGGAACTGTTGGAAGGCCTTAAAGAATCCGTAAGCCATACCCGTTCTTCTGTTGAAAATCTTTTGATATGGAGTAAAAACCAGTTTACCGGGATGAACGTAAGGC
>CAJNIZ010046288.1:29024-40914 GCA_905231905.1 Symbiodinium pilosum | reverse complement strand
TTCAGGGTTTTTGGGGTTTAGAGTTTCAGGGTTTTAGGGTGTAAGAGTTGAGGGGTGGAGGGTTTTAGGGTTGGGGGGTTTTAGGGTTGAGAATTTTAGAGTTTAGAGTTTTAGGGTTGAGGGTTTTAGAGTTTTAGAGTTGAGGGTTTTAGGGTTTGGAGTTTCAGGGTTGAGGGTTTCAGGGATGAGGGTTTTAGGGATTAGGGTTCTAGGGTTGTGGGTTCAGGGTTTAGAGTTTTAGGGTTGTTGAGTCGGTACTGTTAGGGTGTTGGGGTTTAGGGTGTTGGGCCCTGATGGGCATACTTTTGGCTCAAATTAAGGCATGTAAGTTTTCTATTGTTTCTTTCGATCTTCAATTTTGGAACCCTAAACCCTGAACCATAACCGCGCTGCTTGTTCTGGGTTGTACCTATCAGAATGCCCTTGCAAACTTCAGCGTGCCGGAGAGGCCACACCCTGAGAAATACCAGGGTTTTAGAGTTGTTGGTTATCGGGCTTAGGGTTGAGGGTATACAAGGAGGGGCCCACTAGTTGCATAATTATACCTATAAGTTCTTTAGCTACCATGTATGGCACTTCTAACCTTATTTAGCCCAACTTATAACCCAACTTATAACTAGGGGGCCCCTCCCTGTAGGATTTGAAAACAAGAAATATCGGAAGTCTGCATCCAAAGTTGGTATGCTGGGTCTTGGTTGGATATGGTTTTCATGTTTGCTCTACAAAAAGCCCAACGTTGCAATCTGTAAAAGCCCAACGTTGCAATCTGTAAGTGCATACCAGCAAGAAGCCAGCATAGAACACTAACTTGTAAAGCCAGATGCGCAAGACATGTATAAACACCCATGCCCTACACCCTAGACTCTAAACCCTCAGCTCGAAAACCATAAACTTCAGTAACTGAGGAAAAGTCCTAAGTCGTTGTCTTTCCCTTGCATGCTTGATTCAGGTTCAACACGGACCAGCAACAAGTCTCCTCGAAGGCGGGTGCATTTTTAGCTGAAGGATTGTTGTGGTTTGGGGTTTAGTGTTTGCATTTTGGGGGTTGAGGCTTTAAGGTTTATAAGGCTTAGGAGTTTGGGGTTTAAGGTCTATACAGGGGTTTAGCGTGTAGGGGTTGAGGGTTTCAGTGGCTTATTAGGGTTTAGGGTTTGCGCACCGGCCTCTCCTCGCCTTGCATGGGCATCGTTATTTGCATTCATCGCACAATGGGTCCAGGTGCAAGAGGGTTTAGGGTTTGTGGTTTGGGTTTTGGGATTTATGGTTTAGGGTTTTGGGGTTTAGGGTCTAGGGCTTAGGGCTTAGGGTTCGGAAGGTTGTGTTACATGCCTCTAGGACCAATGCCAAGCTGTGGCGAAGTGGTCTGTAGCCACAATTTGCTGATTTCGGTCGATGCAACTCTAGTTCTCATGCTACGCTGCCAAAGCTTTACTTACTTGATATTGAAGGGCTTCTGTATAAATCCTAATCCCCAAACCCTAAACCCTTTTGTTCTTGAAGGTATGCAGACTCAGAAGGCAGAGGTTTGCATTGACAACTGGCCAAAACCAGAACAACCTTAAGTTACCTCTAGGTTAACCTAGAGTCTGTTAACCCAGACCATGTTAAAGGATCCGAACAATGGAAACTCGCAACAATCCGAAGTTATCCCTGCTGTAATGCTGGTCTCATTTGAGCTATAGTCTAAACTCCTAGTATCCCCCTTACTATCCCCTGTAGTAGCCCCCTATATAATCCGTATATAACCCCCTTTAAGGAGTTTAGACCCTAAACCCTAAACACCATAATCCCCTATACAACTCCCCTTTAAGGAGTTTGACCATGGCTCATTTGGGGGGGTTCAATTTTGGCCTAATTTTCCAGGAGTCTGGGAAGGCATTGTTGTTGCAGGGGGGGGCCAAATCGAGATGAAGCCTAGAGAGCATGCGGTTTAGGGTTTAGGCTTTACAAGGAGGGGCCCCCTAGTTACATAACTATACTATAAGTCCTATACCTGAAATTTATGGAACTTATAACCATATTTAGCCCAACTTATAACCCAACTCATAACTAGGGGGCCTCTCCTTGTAGGGCCATCTGGATGGATGTTTTGAAGGTGAGGATGCGAAAGCCCCCCCCCCATACAGAGAAAGATGTTTATCCTGCTTTAGGTTGTAGTGTTTATATTAAGACCCTAAGCCCTAAACACGCAACCCTAAACCCTCTAAAGCCTAAACCCTAAAGCCTAAACTCTAAACCCAAAATCCTAGTTCATTGCATCCCTGTACTGTCTGACGCGCAGGTTCTTCCGCGGTTGGTGCTGGGCGAGCCAAGCACGGAGCCCAGGAAATGCAGATCGAGAGATGTTGAATCTGTAGGTCCCCAAACAACCTAGGGGGTTAGGGTTTAGGGGTTAGGGGTTCAGGGTTTAGAGCTTAAGGGCTTTAATTAGGAATCAGAAGCCTAGAAGCCAAGAACGGGATGAAGGGTAATCCCCTCCCCCAATTTTACCCATTCACCCTTCTAATATTAAATACTCCTCTTTGTGGTATATTATAATACATTAGGCAGATTTAACATTAGGGGGTGGGTGGGTTTAATCTGAGGGGAGGGGATTACATGCAAGAGCCAGGCCTCATAATGCACCCTGAATCCGTACTGTTTTTACTTTGCATCGTGGATGGCCTCAATATACCAAAGTCCTGCAATTCCCCAAGTATGAGGTACTTGGGATGATGCAAGATCTGCAGTAGTTCCTCACCCTAAACCTTAAACCTAAACCTTAAACCCTAAACCAGCAATTTATAACAGAGGACAGAAACCCAAATGGGGTGAATTGAACAAGGAGTTTTTAAAGCCATGAATGGGATCAAGGCGTCGTTGTACAACTTCTGCTGGCAACTCATTGTTTCGTGAATGCGCCACCCGCAGACTCTCAGAATCGAGCCTCCAAAACATGAGACCGCGCTGCGTTGTGGATGATTAGGGATGTAATTGGGCGGCACCGTTTGTTGGGTTATTTATGGGCTCTCAGTAGGCGTCTGGTATCCAAGAAGTGGCCATGGAATATACATTCAGTGAAAGTTCACGACTTTGGACGTTGTTCTTTGGATTTACAGGTGAAGTTTTGAGGGTCCAGAGTGTTCATATCTTCGTGTCTGGGAACACCTAAGAGGACCATTCGCCAAGCAGGATCCCTAAACCCTTAACCATGCCCCTAAACCCTTCAACCATGCCAAGCAGCAAGCAACAAGAACCTTAGGGTGCAGAGGGCTGGCAGTTCATGCAAGCCGGCGGTGTCTCTCCCAACCAGCGGGTTCAAGCTAGGGTTGAGGGTTTAGGGGGTTTGGGGTTGAGGATTTAAGGATTGGGGTTCCGGTTTAGGGTTCAGGAGGTAGGGGCTTAAGGGTTTAGTTGATCATGCAAGCATGTTTCTTATCAAGGACAGTTGATGTTTCCATCGCAGGCTAATGCCGGGGAGTCATGGTCCAGGTTGGCTATCAAATCACCCCCAAATGGCTTGCTGTTAAGGAACTTGAATTAAGTTACTATTATAATGAGACCCCAGTCTTTGCAAAAAAAACATAGTATGGCTTAGTTTACATCAGTTCCGACTAATCGAGTAATTATAAGCCGGAACAAACCTTTTCATTGGCACGAGCTCATCAGAAGAGACCCGCCTCAATCCGTTTGAGCCATAGTCTGAACTCCTAGTAACCGCCCCCTTATTAACCTTAATAACCCATATAATAGTCCCCTATATAATGCCCTGTATACCCCCTTTTAAGGAGTTTAGACAGTACTTCATTTGCAGCCTATACACCGCAGGGGCGTTTCTGGGGCACACCGCTCCCAGAAGCTCTTCAATCCACGTTCGTGAAATCTACTCTATGTTGAAACCCGCTGTAAACCAGCAACCCCTAACCCCTAAAGCCCTATAAACCGTAAACCACTAAACCCCTAAAGTCTAGACCCCTAAAACCAAAACCCATAAGGCCCTCAACCCTAACCCTGATTTTTACAGGCACAAACTACACAGTCTACCTCTTCGTGGAGGTATACACGCCATATGGTGCAGCATGGAACTCAAGATCCTTCCTTTGGCGGTCGAGGGTTTAGGGCAACCTTGGGATCCAAGTCCAGAAACAGTACCTACTTTGCGGACTCTACAATCTTCAAATGGTAATTCCTTTTCTGTGTATTTGGATGCCCAGGGAAAAGGTTGTGTGCGTGTTTGGTTTTGTTGCATAGTCTCGCCAAAGCTTGCTTCAAAACACACACCCATTGTAGTGAAGTTCCATGGTCCACCCATGCCAACCCTACACCCTAAACCCCATGCCACCCGAAAAGATGTCTGTGTGTTGCCTGTGAAAAGCTCCGTGCTCTTTACTCCCAAGTGGTGATGTTTATCATGATGCAGATGCTGATGCTGCTGATCATAGTGATGCGGATCATGACCATGTGCACGATGAGAATCAGGATGTCTGAACGGTCTGAACGCGTGAGTTCCCCCAATAGAGGACTGCCTTTACGCCAGATGTGTTGCAGGCAGCTCTCTATTCAAAACTTAAGGGAGGGGACTGTGGTGTGGACCCCCGAGTCTGGAATATGCAAGACTACTGTCTGGAAGTTTCCAGTATCACCTCCCAAACTTAAAACGATCCACAACCCTCCAAACCCCGAAGGATCTCGTTGTACATGAAAGGCCGAACAATGCCTACTTGGAGTTCCACGGGACCTACAAGTCCGCATAATCCCCACAAACTTTTCCCACAAACGGCCATATGAGGGTTGCCTCAATTATTCTACGTCACGTCGAGATTTAACCCAAGTTAGGAGTTCCTACTAAGCTGGGTTTAGGGTTTAGGGCTAAGATACTAAAATGAGGACGCCCTACTGTTTACCATGTAGCCACATTATTGTACCGTAGTTTAAGGCCGATAACAGCAACCTATTAAGTTCCCTGAACCTCCAAGTGAGGGTTTCCGCCCTGTCAAAGCGAGCCTGAGCGCCCAGGGGCTTCGACCTGTTTAGGGTGTAGGTTGGGTACTGCCCCCCCTCACTAACAGTTGGATAATCATTATAGTATGGTTATATATGGCCCTTAATGGGGCCCCTAATATAGACTGTTAGTGGGTGGGGTCAGTACCCCAGGTTTAGGGTTTCAGGGTACCTAACTTTAAGTATCCTCTGGATACAAAACTAAGTTTTTAAAACAGGATAGGGTGTAAGGGTCGAGATAGAACCCCAAAACCCAACCATAAGCCCTAAACCCTACAACCCCAATCAGGAGCCACAAGAAGTGTATTGGGCTTTTACGTGTTTTTTTAGTATTGGCGCGAGGCCCTGTAGCTTTAGGTCTCAGGTCACACAGGTTTGGACAGCATGGTTTTCGGGGGGATTGCAGTAAGGTTTACAGGCTCTTACAGGGCTTACCATGATTTGAAAAAAGAGGGGAGGGTCCTTCAATACCCCAACGACCAGAGCCCTTCTAGTTGGTAGCAGGCACCAGCAAACCCTAAGCCCTTACTCCCAAACCCCTAAAGCCCAACCCCAAAACCTCAAACCCCAGACCCAAGCCCGAACCCAGACCTCTGGGCGGATCTAGAAAGTAGAACCCCCTTAAGGGTTCCTAGGAATTACCCAATAGTAGTATAGGGGACCAAATTGGGGGTTCTACTTTCTAGATCCTCCCAGGGGTCTGGGAAACTCCTATTAGTTAGGTCTTCAGGGCGCCGCGTCCCGGTGAGGGAACCCCTAGTGTTACGGAAGCTGTCCCTGGGTTTAGGGTTTACCTAAACTCCAAAAGTATGTAAACTAATAGCCCTCAACCCATAATAAGAGCCATAAAGGCCATTACTTTGCATACTTTTGGGGTCCAGGTAGGGTTTATTTGCCACCACCCCTGCCAGTTGCTGATTCCTGCCCCGCCCCGGCTTTTCCTCCTGAACCAAATACAAGTATAGATACATATATATATATGTATATGTACTGTTTTCTGCAAGAATATTTTTTTGTCGTTTCGACAAAAAGGACGAGGCTGCAAAAAATCCTCATCTGAGCCAAAATCAAAAATCAAACATGTCATCCATAACTCCAAGCCTTGACCACCAAAGCACTGAACCCCAAACTCTAGACATAGAAGCCAAACCCTATTCCCCCAGACGTTTAGCATGAAACCCTAAACCTTAAAGCCCCAAGGGTCCAAGTACCTAATAACCATATACTTGTCCTAAACCTGTAATATCATTTCAATTACCCAGAACTCAAGTGCCTAATTGTCTGGTACTTGGACCCTCTGGGAATTGCCATGCTCAGGTCTCTCGTGCGGAAGTGGCTGTACAAAGCCTGTGGCTCATGCGGTTTAGGGCCTAGGGTTTAGGGTTGAGGGTTTAGGGTTTACGGTTTAAGGGTTTAGGGTTAAGGTTTTTTGGGGGTCGACGCTGGATGGAAGAAACCTTGCACCACCTGGGACACCCCAAACATGGTCATTCTTCGGGCATATATGAGCTAGGCTACCGTCAAGATTAGGCTTACCAGGGGACCGTTTACCTCTGATAATTTAGTAAGGTTTCCTCCCTCCAGTGGCTTGGGATTTAGGGGTAAACCGGAATCCTTGAACCCAAAACCCGCTCAAGATATAGGGGCTAGGGCAGCGTTGATAATGGCTTTCTGGCGTAAGGGGATGTAGGGTTGCGAGCAGGAACGTTTGAGGCTCCTGTAGGGATTTCCGAAAATTAGGGGTACCGTTTTGGGGTCCCAAGATAAGGATTGCAGCGTTTCATGGGGTCCCTATATCCATGGAAACTGCCCTAAACCCTAAACTATCCCATGGGTTTGACCCCTCTAAGGTTTGGAGTTTGCGGCTCTATGGTATATAGCTTAGATTGCCAATAGTCTTGCCGAATTCGCAAAAACACTAAGATCTGATCCCTAGAGCCCTCGCCCATAAGCTATCCGCCTATAGCGTACGTATTGCAAATCCTATGGTAAAACCACCCTTAACCCTGGACTGAAGCGGAAACCCCCCATGACTCTAAACACTAAACGTGACAGGGTCAGTGTACCCAACTGATGGTTTTTATTGCCAAAAGTTGCGTATACCTAAAACCCAGACACTAGTACTTGGACCCTGAATCATTCTGGACCGCTCCAGAGGCCGAAAACGCAAAACACCCAAGCTTCAACCCCCAAACATAATCCACAAGGGGATTCCCGCAAAGTTATCTTGGGTCCCAAGTAAAAACTAAATAGCTACATGAGCTATAGTCTAGACTCCTTAAAAGGGTGTATATAAGGGATTAAACAGGCGACTGCTATAGGGAGCTATTAAAATGAGGATACTAGGAGTCTAGACTATACTGACTATAGCTCACATGGACTCTTCCCGAACCCAAAACCTTATTATAATCCCTCAACCACGTGGGCCAAAGGCTTGCCGGTGGAAAACTTGACGCAAGCTGTCATTGATGGTGCGCTCACTCGGCTGTGTCGATGCTCAATTCCCATGAGACCTCCTAGAAGTGTCAAGGGTGTAGGGTTTAGAGTTTAGGGTTATATAAGGGTTTAGGGTTTGGGGTTGGGGGTTTGGGGTTTAGAGTTCGGAGTTTAGGGTTTGGGGTTGGGGGCTTAGGGCTGAGGGTTTAGGGTTTAGGCACGGTCCTAGGTTTAAGGTTCAGGTGGGGTTCAGGTGAGCTATAGTCTAAACTCCTAGTATCCCCCTTAATAACCCTTATAGTAGTCCCCTCTATAATCCCCTGTATAACCCCCTTTAAGGAGTTTAGACTATAGCTCAGGTAAACCTTGGAGGTGCACTTCATTCATTGCAAGGGGCTCCCGGTAAGTAGAGACTCTCTACCCAGACCCCTGGGAGGATCTAGAAAGTAGAACCCCCAATTTGGTCCCCTATACTACTATTGGGTAATTCCTAGGAACCCTTAAGGGGGATCTACTTTCTAGATCCGCCCAACGGTCCCGGTAGAAGTTCCAACCTGAAGAGGAGCATGAGGGTGACTCCTATTATTTCTAGTACCAGTGCTGTCACTAATACTCTAACTCTAGTACTGTATTACGAGTAGAACTCTTACTGTTCTATGACAATACAAGTAAACTCATTACTAATACACTAGTATGCGTACTTGTACAATTTACTCTGATTATTTTGTTCAGGATGCGATCATTATTATAGTCCTTAAGCCTTCACTTGGAGAGTTGGCAGAAGGATGATTATGGCACACGACAGATGCATTACCCGGCCAGTCCAAGTACTGAATAACTAGGTACTTGGGCTCTGACATTCCTCGTTGCAGCACAGATTTTTGGGAAGCTTATGAATATTGAGTACTTGCACCCTTGAGCTTCAAGCATTCCATTCCCAACAGCCCTGACTCTACGACATAACAGTGAAGAGTGAGGCAATATACCCGTGTTTAGGGTTTAGTGTTCAAGGTTCAGGGTTTAGGGTTGACTCAACCAGTCCTTGAAAGGCAACTCCTGAAACCTTTTGTCTTCCACTTGCGATGTGAGCATATCTTCGGGCCAGCAAGGATGTGTCAAGGCTCCGAGTAACAGGAGGGGCCCCCTAGTTACGTAATTACACTAACGAGTACTATACTTGAACTATAACGATTATTTTCATATTTATCCTTACTTATAACCCAACCTACAACTAGGGGGCCCCTCCTTGTAGTGGCCCGCGGCCCGAACAGAAACGCTGGGCTTGCCAAATCAGCCGCGTTTAGGGTTAAGGGGCTAGGGTTTTTAGGGGTTTAGGGCTTCAGGGGTTGAGGGTGTAGGGGTTAGGGGTTTAGGGGTCTAGGGGTTAGGGTTTAGGGCTTAAGGCTTAAGGTTTAGGGAATCCAAGCTGGAGCCCAATATACTTCAGTCCTTACAAGAGGCACCCCCCAAGAAGGGACCTCTAATTTTGGGAAACCCTACTAAACCCTGTATTAGGACCAACCCAATCCCTAAACCCAAAACAGTATATATCCCTGTATACCTCCATAGATTCCCTACATCCGCTTTACGGGACCCGCAATTTTGCGAACAACTCTAAACCGTAATCCCTAAACCGTATACATCCCTATATACCACTACATATCCCGTATACACTCCTATATCTATATACCCCTACATATCCCCAACATATCACCTACATCCCCTTTGAGGGGCCCCTAACGTTGGGAACCTCCAATCTAAACCCTGAACCCCTAAACCCCCAAACCCTGAAACCCTAGACAGCAGGCCTGGAGAATGCTCAGAACGCGGATGCTTCCAGCAGCTGCCTCTGCTACCCTAGCTGACGGGGTTTAGGGTTGAGGGTTTTCGGGTTTAGGGTTTGGGGTTTGGGGTTGAGGGTTGAGGATTTAGGGCTAAGGGTTCAGGCTCTGGGGTCGTGATCTGAAGCCCCAGCGCATGTAAAGAGCCTTCTCTGTCTTTATTTTGCTTGGGTGGGTTGCGGGCCATTCTGCTACCTAAACCCCAAAAGTAGGTAAAAGAATGGCCCAAAACCCCTAAAATAGCCCAAAAGGTCATTATTTCACATACTTTTGGGGCTCAGGTAGTTCTAGGGGTTCAGGAGCCGCCTTGATCCTTTCTTTGCCATTTTCTGAACTTTTTCAATGCAGGCTAGCAGTGAACAACGGTTGTCCGGGCTAGGTTTCAGGGTTTGGGGTTTTGGATTTAGGGTTTAGGGTTTAGGGTTTAGGGTAGGAAGGCGGGGGGCGGTGCATTCAGTTGTGGTGCAGCTTTTGCTCATGGGTTCCCGTGTCACCCCAGATTAGCACGAACTATCCCGAAACCTCCCGATTCAAGGGCAGACCTAGCGGGCTAGTATACTTGGGACTTAGCAATGATTTATAACTGCACGTATACCCCCAAGTATCCTTTAACGTCCTTCGAACCCTTACCTGGGCCCCAAAAGTATGTAAAATAATGGCCTTTATGGCTATTATTATGGGTTTAGGGCTATTATTTTACATACTTTTGGGGGTTTAGGTAACCCTAAATATCCCTACGAACCCTTCAAAGAGAACCCTGGTAGTAGAAGAAGAACCTCCAAGTCAGGGTTAGGGTTTAGGGTTTAGGGCTTAGGGTTTAGGGTTTAGGGTTGGGCCGGATGAGTCGGTCTTCATCTAGAGCCGGCTTCAAGGTAGAATTAGGGAGGGGTGGGGTTTGAGTTTCGGGTTTATTTAGACAGTCAAGGTGGATTTGCAAGGAAGTTAACCCCTAAACCCATGGTCGCTGAGACTTGGTCAACGACTTGGACTACATCCTGTCATTGAATCCGTCGAGCGCTCAGTGCCATGGGAGCCCGGTTATTTTTGGAAGCATATATGTATATCTGTATACATAAAGGCATTATTTCAGGTATGTTAGGTGTCTCATAAGGGAGAACATTGGAAACGGTTTAGGTCTCCATATCAGCGTAGTTGGGCCACGTTCTAGAGGGTTTAAGGTTTATGGCACCTGAAGTGGAAATGCCTCCATACAACCCCCAGTCCCCCACTGCGCGCATGCCATTTTCTAGCATCATGGCAGCCGTTACAACTGCAAAAGGGGCTTATAGGGTTTAAACCCTAAACCTTAAACTCATTCAGGGCGTCTTGGGCTCTTGCAGGCCACTTCGAGTGCAGAAACTTGCCCAGTTTGATTTTCAGCCATCGACAGTTTCCTGCATGGTGCCAGTGACACGCATCCTGATGTGAACCATAGTCTAAACTCCTGAAGGGGCTTATATGGGAAATTATATAGGACTTAGGGTTTAGGGTCTAAACCCCTTTTAGGGTTTAGGGTTTAGGGTTGGGGTGCCTTTTTAGAGGTCCCCATGATAAGGATTGTAGTATTTTGGATCTATATTGAGACCCCTCTATTTGGGAAAAAGACCAGATCCTTCTGTGGCTCGAGGAAGATGCTAGCTGACACGCTTGCAGGCCCTGCAAAAACAGGCCATCGCACGAGTTAGCTACGCAGATTTTAAACCTTGAGGGTCCATGTATCCAAATCATGGGGCTTCAAAAGAGCATAAGGATACATAGCAGAGACATATAGGATTATATTGGTTTTAAGACTGGGGCGTGAGGTTGAAAGGATCATCTGAATGGTTTCAAATACCTGGAACCCTAAAATTTGGTTAGGGTTTTAGGGTTAAGGCTAAAGCATAGTCGTATTTCTACACGAGTCGATATATTTGCTAAACTGCACGGAGAGTCCTTTGATGAGTCCACTTGGAGGCGAGTAGCCCAAGTAGCAAGACCATGCAACACCAAAAACGCATAAAGACCCGGAAAAAAAATACGTGCCGGCAGAGACACGAACTTGCGCGACAAAAAAATGACATGGGTAGCAACCCAAGAAGCGCATGGCAACTGTCATGTAGCAAAGACTGAATGAATATTGTTGGCTATCCCCCCACCCCCTCCCCTCGAAGCAAAGATGGTCAGGATTGTCTTAACAACGCCAGATTGCTCGTGACCGCCTAGGTTTATAAGGGCTTGAGGTTTAGGACCCTGAGCTCTCCAGGTCGCAAGAGGACGTCCAACAAGTCATTGACATCCTGGATGCGAAGCCAGCGTCTGAGACTACGCAGTTCAGGGTTTACCCGAAGGCTCCCAGGATTATTTAGGGCTTTCTGGGGCAGGGTTTGGGCTTCGGGGTCTACGCTTGGGGATCCCATTTTGGAGGTCCAAGAGCCTCAGGGCAAGGTGTAAGGCTCTTCTTGTGAGCTATGTTTCCTTTGCTACGGTTGATCCTATGATGATCGCCCAAGATGGTGCAGCCAATCCCCACGCTCCCTGCCAATCCAATATGCCCACAATGGCTTCACAGTGGATATTAACAACCCTGTATTATCTCAATATGCTAGACTACAACAACTCCCAAGGTATTAGGCACTTAGGGTCATGCAGGGTTT
>CAJNIZ010046288.1:4217-15076 GCA_905231905.1 Symbiodinium pilosum | reverse complement strand
TCCTCAACTTTAAAGAATACCTATTTTGGGCTACTTGGAGCCCTATGGTCTCGTCAGAAGCTGTACGCCAGGGCAACTCGAGAGGGATCCAATCTGCACTTCAAACATGGAGCAGGGAGCCTCGGTGGTTGGGGGGTTTAGGGTAGGTTGTAGGGTCCAGGGTTTAAGGGTTCGGGGTTTAGGGTTTAAGGTTCGGGGTTTGAGGTTTAGGGTCCAGGGTTTAAGGTGTAGGGTTTAGGGTTTAGGGTTCGGGGTTTGAGGTTTAGGGTCCAGGGTTTACCTAAATCCCAAAAGTATATAAAATACTAGCCTTAAACCCATAATAGTAGCCATAAAGGCCATTATTTTACATACTTTTGGGGCCCAGGTAGGGTTCAGGGTTCAGGGGTTTTCTTGCCCAGAATTTCCGATGGCCCCTGAGAAGAACCGAGCTGACCACAATGAGCCATTGATAGTATGTTGGGAATGATGAAAGAACCCCAGGAGTATGTCCTAGACAGGTAGTATTTGTAGGCTTCAGGGCTAAGGCACTCCATTTTTGCAGACTTAGAGACCGAGGCCCGAGGCAGTCGTTTGAGATCGGGTTGTGGGTTACATGCGAGAGCCTCAACTTTCTGCGCAATATGATTTAGGGGTTTAGGGTTGAAGGTTTAGCGGTTTAGGGGTCTGGATTGTATCCAGTAGCATGGGATATTGGGGAAATCGTGCAGCACCCTATACTTGCAAGCTCTCTTCTCTTAGTAAGTGTATGTACCTT
The DNA here is from genome assembly GCA_905231905.1 of Symbiodinium pilosum. Lineage (NCBI taxonomy): Eukaryota > Dinophyceae > Suessiales > Symbiodiniaceae > Symbiodinium > Symbiodinium pilosum. The sequence continues at coordinate 14,319 of CAJNIZ010046288.1, read as the reverse complement.
GAGGGATAGTGAAAGGTTACAATGAGGATTATTGGGGATAATAAGTACACGTAGAAGACACAACAGTCTCCAAGTGTACCACCTAACATCGGTAATGTCAATACTTTTGGGACGCGTGGTGGTGCAAGATGTTCTCCAGAAAGGTTAGGGGTTCAGGGTATTTATATGGTTTTCACAGAAAAGTATCCGGGGAAACCTACAGCTAATAGAGGGAGTCTTGCACCACTTAGGAGCCCCATCTTCGTTTAATTTTCATATTTCAGAGGGTGTATCAGGTGGGGCAATAATGCCTAAGCCATAAACCTTACACCATCCACGGTAGGGATACATCTGCGGTCTGGATTCAACGTTATATGAGCCATTGTCTAAATTCCTTGAAAGGGGTGTTATGTAGAGTTCAGGGTCCAAACTCCTTGAAGAGGGTTATATAGGGGATTACGTAGGGAGGCTTATAAGGGTTATTCAGGGGGATACTAGGAGTTTAGACTATAATAGCTCAAATATGGAGAATACTATCAGACACAGTCACATTTCAGCCACGTTCTCTTAAGAAGGCATCACGCAGGAAGCAGGGATCAAAGCCGTACAATTTGATCTTCGCCAAGAATGCAACTTGCAGAATTGTGAGGGGCATAGGGCTGTAGGTAACCTGCTGCTCGCCAGCGTTTCTTTATAGTCCTCAATGCTCCCGTACATATCATTCTCTAAAGCCCCTACCCTAAATCCCCTGCACTGGTGACTGCTTAAACCCTCATTTTTTAGACAGCTGCATGGGTCAAGGGTTCGGGACTTTCTAGAAATAAAGCACTATTGCTCATTAAGCAAGACCTCATCTTTGGAAAGCTGCGTTCCCAAACGCGGTCTCATCCCAGCTGCCTGCAGCTCACGTGATTCAATCACTTCATGGACCCTAACGCCCGCAGACCCTGTATTTCTACTTTAGAATCTCCGGGGCCTGTTAATAGGGTGGGAGCCGCATCCAAGCTATTTCCACCGAAGCTTTCCGCTGAAATCCAGATTTGCAAGAGCCTCTCAAGCAAAGGCCCTTATGTGTTAGGCACTGCCCCCACTAAGTAACAGTGGGATACTGAATACAATGCATATGAGGGCCTTAATAGTGCCCCAAACATGGACGGCTACTTGGGGGGCAGTACCCAGATTATGTTGAATGATTTTGGGCTTCACGTACAGCCCTAACTTAGAGCAAAGTGCGCTGTGGGGCCCCACTTATCCCTACTCAATTTGCATCTACAAGCTTCCTGAAAATGATTATCAATTTCTGCTACCAATAATCCTAATAGTTAGCTGAAATTTTAATTTCTACCGTGGTTCCAAATAACTTAGAGGCATGTCGGCTTGTGGAAAAAAGTGGGAGGAGAATTGAGGAGATTCATCTCGGAGGTGTCTTCCAGACATGTTCAGCCCTGTAGAAGGATTTTAAATGCCCAGTCTCTAAGGCGTAGTCTCCTTAGGAAATATGATTAGTTGTTATTGTAGTATAACCCTAGAGGATTATTAGAAATGTTGCGAATGCCCAGTCTCTAAGGTGTAGTCTCCTTAGGAATCATTTGGGTCATTCCCCCTCCCAGTAACTGTCCCTAAAGGGGCCTTATTAAGTGGGTTCTTATAACTCCTATAACCCATTCTGGTAACAGTTACTGTAAGGTGCAGTCTCCTTAGGAATCATTGGTAGTTTTTATTATAGTATAACCCCCTAAACCCTAAACCCCAAACCCTAAACCCTAAACCCTAAACCCCAAACCCTAAACCCTAAACCCCAAACCCCAAACCCTAAACCCTAAACCCTAAGGGATGATTAGAAAATTGTTTTTTTACTATAGCTCTGAGGCGGCGACAGTAGGGTAGGTACAGCATGAACTTGCTGCCTGATCATATCCAGCATGTTTTTGGGGACGGGGGGAAGGGTTTAGGGCTTAGGGTTTAGGGTTTAGGGCTTAGGTTTAGGCGCGATTTGCAGGGTCAAGGTTTGAGGGGTTTGTGCAATTTTGCCACACAAGAGTCACTTGTTTCAGCATGCTCCGAACTTGAGCCATGTCTACCTGCTGCAAAGCCGACATGAGCACAGAGGCCTGGTTGCAGCCACGGAGTTGCGTGTTTTCTATGGGGGCCCAAATAGAAACCAACATCATTACAGCCTTGCTTCATTTTACCCTAGGGCTCCAGTTACCCATAGAATGGGCTCTAGGTTCTACATACCCTTTAGTTACATAGCCCAGTGACCTACTATTTAGGCAATTAACTGGGAGCCCTAGGGTAATTACGGTAATGGGTACCTCAAATACCCTAAACCCCCAAACCCTAAATTATGGTAATGGGTGCCTCAGACAAACTTCAGGTTGTTGGATAGGGAAGAAGGGATTTTTTTTCCAGGGTTTAGGGTTCAGGGTGTAGAGGGTTTAGGCTTTAGGCTTTGGGATTTAGGCGGGCCCCCCACCCAGTAAAAGTGACTATAAGGGATAATAAGGATTCTATCAGGGTCCTCGTATATTCTGATTATACCACTATTACCAGCTCGGGGGTTCTCCTAACCTATAGAATATATTCCCTTCTTCCTTGCTAACCTCCCAGTGACCCTAAACCCTGAACCCTAAACCCCTAAACCCCTAAACCCTAAACCCCTAACCCCTAAACCCCTAAACCCTAAACCCCTTAACCCCTAAACCCCCAAACCCTTAAACCTACAACAAGGAGGCCCCCGCATTAGACTTCGGGGCTGAGGAGTTGACGCGCTGTTCTGACATGGGTTTAGGGTTTAGGGTTTAGGGGTTTAGGGTTTAGGGGTTTAGGGGTTAGGGGTTTAGGGTTTAGGCTATAGTCTCAACTGGTTTAGGGTTTTAGGGTTTAGGGTTAAGGGTTTAAGGGTTTAGGGTTTAGGGTTTAGGTTTAGGCTATAGTCTCAACTGGTTAAGGGGTTTAGGGTTTAAGGGTTTAAGGGTTTAGGGTTTAGGGTCTAGGGTTTAGGCTATAGTCTAAACTCATGTTTTTATAGGGATCATATATTGGAGTATTATGGGGCTTTTTTGGGGGAATACTAGGTGTTTAGACAATGGCTCACATGCTGTACCCCTTCAACACTTACCAGAGGTAACTGTTGGAGGGGAGTCCCCAAAATTCAAGTCCATTCATCCCACCAAACCCCAAAGGGATTCCCCTAAACCCTATTAAACCCCAAAGGGATTCCCTAAAACCTAGACCCCCAGGTTTTATTTCCGGCCCTGTCCTGTCTTTGGTACCCAGAAAGGACAGTGAGTTGTTGGAATGTCGCAAATGCGACCCGTTTTTAGGTTCCAAGAATTGGCATTGTAGTATTTGTGAACCTATCAGCATCATATTTGAGCCCTTAGACCTTTAGGGGCTTACTTCCTAACCCCCACGGGAGCCCAGCTAATCCTTGTGGTGCGGGCCCTGGCTTCTACAGCTTTACCTGAGAAGAGCACTGATTTCAATAAATTCGCACTACACTTTGATTTGAGCATAATCCCCTCCCCGAACATTCAAGCGCCCTAGCCCACTAATAATTCGTAATGATCTTTCCCTATGATGTTATGGTTCTGCGTTTAGAAAATGCGGTACTAGGGGTGGGAGGTGTATTTTCAGGGAGTGGAGAGTCGGAAAAGAGAAAAGGGTTCTGCTAGAGACCCACCTTACACTATTCACCTCCACTAAACACCCTAAACCCTAAACCAACTCAGCTAGCCTTAATTAATCTACAGTAGGCAATGTGGAAGCTCAGAGTTCCTAAGGCCTGCCCTAAACCTAACTATTGCGGTTTAGGCTTTAGGGTTCAGGGTTTAGGGTTAGGGGCCTGAAGAATTACCAATATTATGGTTCCATATTCCTTGTATATTATAGTATACTGTACATCAAATGGACTTGAGAATGATAATGGCAATTATGTAGGCCTCTGCAGTACCGTTGATGGAAGACATCCTGTGCCAAGTCAAGTATCCTTTCAAACAGAGGCTATAAAGGAGCCTTCTCCGGTCTTGAATAAAAAAACTATTGCAGCAAGCCCAGAAACGTAACTTGTCCCTGAACCCTCCATTTTGCTGTATGCCTTGGCCACGTTCGCTAATATTTGCCCAATGCTGTGAACTCTGTGACCACTTCGTTGTACAGGCTTAGTACATAGACGTATAGTCGCCTCAAGTAGATAGAATATGTGGTATATAGGGATCTTTTATTTTCTGCCCAAAGCCATATTCTATCTACTTAAGGGGAACTGTAGGAGTACGCCAGGTAGTTTTTTGTAAAAAAAAACATCCGTAACAAACAGAGGGCCCTCCTTGAAGCGAGAGTTTCTTCAAATTGCCACTTTATGAGCTATAGTCTAAACTCCTTAAAGGCGTTTATATAGGGGACTACATTTGGGATTATTATCGGGGTTGTTAAGGGGGATACTGGAGTCAGACTATGGCCCATATAATCCCCATCAGAGGCCTCCCGCCCAAAAACAAACTCCCTGGATATACGGATGGGGCCCCCGCAGACCCTCCTCTTTTGAGAAACTCCCCAATCGCCGCATTGTCAGCTTCCCCCTCCATCCTCCTTTATATAAACTGATTAGCGTTTAGGGTTTCCCCTTGACTGGGCAGCCTGAAACAGCCAAGAAGTGAGGACTCTGACACGAAGCCAGAAGTGCCAATGGCCAGTACAGGGCCAGCACAAGAAGGCATCAGTGGTGGTTGTTGATGATCATGATGATGCAAAGGCGATGCGGCCTCAACCTCCCGACAGTCCACCCCCTGGGGTACCTCGTGAAGCCACACCTGGGGGTAGTCGTTCCTCCGGTATATTCAAACCGATGATGGGGTGAGAGCTTTGGGAAGAAATGTCAGGTTGCAAGCAGGAATGGACAGGAAGCGCTTATCATCAGTCCTACAATCTCCTAGAAACATGTCGCAGCGGCGCTCTGCAGCGAGAAGGTAGGTATTGTAACCGAGGTATCTGTGGGGGTTGAACCCTCACAGGCCTCAATGCTACCTCATCCCAAAACCTTTGGGGCTCCAGGGTAAGGGTTTATTCTTAAGGGGTCGTCCCAAAACCCCCTCATTCGCGATTGAGGCTTTGCGGCTTAAACCACAGACCATGACCCACTGCCTGGTGCTTTCGGTATTTAGAAGCGGTCAAGACCTGCGTGCTTGACACACTGATGTACAGTCTACATGCCGCTTATAGCCCTAATAGGGCCCGCTATTTTGGCCCTAAATCCGTAAACCCTAAACTTCCCCAAACATCACGAAGCCGAAGCTCTGAAACGCGATGAACCCTACATCCTTATAATCTTAATCAGAAACCCCAAATCCTGAAAGAACTCAACCCTAGCTCATGTAAACTCTACAACCTATATAGGGTTTAGGGTTTAGGGTTTAGTATACACCCTAGGCCAAAAACCTCAAGTCTGAAGTGTCTAGCTGAACGCTGTAGACGCCACAGGCCCTAAACTCTTTAAACCCCAGACCCTGTACACCCTAAACCCGATAAACCTTTAACCCTACATCCTGAACCCTAAAGGGTATGTTTCGAGGCACCTCACGAGCGGCCCGACATCAAGCTGCTTCAAGCCTCGGGCGACAGGCCACACAAATTTTCATGGGCTCAGGATTTACAGAGATTAAGGTTTAGGGACAAATACTATGTGGGTTCTCCTAACCGCCCTGTGCTATACTACCTTCCCCTTTGCAAGGTGGGGGTGGTCAGGTAAACCATCAAGAGTTTAGGGTTTAGGGCCCCAGCTGGACAAAGACTCCGCTGGGTCGCGGCTCAGGGTTTCCGTACCAGAGCAGACTGCAGAAGTGTGAACAATTAATTGCCAACATTGGCCAGTACAATCATATGTGCAAGTTTTGGAAATAAATACTCCGAAGCCCTAGGCCCCAGACCTTAAACCTTATAAGCCTTAAACCTAAGCCCCAAACCCTGAGCCTTAAACCCTAAACCCTAAGCCGTAAACCCTAAACCCTATTCTAGTGCTATAGGCCCCTAGAGCAATCCCCAAACCATAGCCTTTCAGCGAGGACCTCAAGCGAGATCGAAGATCCTGCGAAGGGTTTTAGGGTTTGGGGAATAGGGTTTAGAGGTTTGTGGCCTCGGGTTTAGTTTAAAGTACCCGCATGGAGAAGCCACATCGTTTACGTCATATCACTATTTGAACTTTTTAAAGTCTGATCCAAAAAACTGTGTCAAGGCAGCCCGCGCTAAATCCTGTGCTCAAAACCCCTTGTGAAACCCGGACCCAAGCCTTTCTTGACCCTAAACCCTAAGCCCGAAACCCTAAGCAGTGCACCAAGCAGTGAATCCTAAACCAAAATCTTTCTTAAGCAGTGAATCTTGGGCCCCAAGTGTCATAGTGTTCTCCCTCAAGCCTGTACTATACAAGTACGATCGCCCAATTTCTAAGTACTAAAGACTTAAGTGGATGAATGTTAGGGATCCTTTACACCTTCTTGGGGGGTATGGGATTCCATAACTGTAAAAGGGATCCTTTTGTCTTCCTAGAGTAATATGGGCTAAGTTGAGTATTGGGCACTCGGACCAAAACCCTCAACCTTGAACCCTAAAGTTTCCCCTTCATGGAGGTGCTCTACGCTTGTCTGGGGAGCTGCAGTGGAGTTGCTGAGATTTTTGCGAACCTCGGGGCACGATTCGGCTTCGCACGGTTTTCGCAAGGTCTAGGATTTAGTGTTTACCTAAACCCCCAAAAGTATGTAAAATAATAGCCCTAAACCCATAATAATAGCCATCAAGGCCATTATTTTACATACTTTTGGAGCCCAGGTAGGATTTAGAGAGGCACATTTGACTTCGTGTAGGGTTCAGGAGCCGTAGGCTCAACGCGCAATACCACTGTTATCAAAAAAAGGTACAGGGTTTGGAAGTTCAAGTTCATCGTAACCCCAGTGTAACTGCAGATATAACCCATATTAGGTTTGGGTTTAAGGTTTCAGGTTGAGGGTTTTGAGGTTCAGGGCAGTTATAATGCATCAGAACTAAAGCTATGATCCAGTGATAACCATAGTAGTGGACTTTTGGTGGCAATAATTGGGGCTATGAGTACAGATAGAAGTAGATGACAGTCCTGAACCTGCAAGTGCGGTGCATGGAGGAAATCTAGCAACATGTAGGATCCTCAAGATTTAGGGTTTAGGCCCAAAACCCTAAACCCCACTCCATCCTCAGTAGTGATTGGCGTGCAGTGCGTGCAGCTCCGTGCTGGGGGTGGCGAACCCGTCTACCCATTGCTGCTTCTTTTCAAACCCCAATCCTTAAACCTTGATCCTTCAAACCCAATCCCTAAAGCCTATAGTCCCCCTTAAGTAGATAGAATATGGCTTTGGGTGTGTTATAATAAGATCCCCATAGACCGCATATTCCATCTACTTAAAAGGGACTGTAAGCCTATGTTACCCTACTTTACAGGCCTTTCCTATTCTGTCGAACCCAAATCCTTCACTTCAAGCTCTCAGACCAGACAACTCAAGCCCTAAACCCTCTACAGCTCTTGGTCCTAAATACCGGTGGGGGTCCGGCTAGGGAGATTACAAGTGGGGTTTTTTCCCCAGATATAACTAGCTACCAAGTCCGATGAACCTTTAAGTATGGGGCTTCCGGAAACTAGGAGTCCCTTTTATGGGGTCCCCTCATAAGGACTGTATTACTTAAGTATATGCTATTTGGGCACTTGGGGACCTGAGGGGAAGGATCTAAATTGAAAGCTCCCAGCCCGGAACCCCAAGCTCTCAGACCCAAACCCTAATCCCTATAAAGCCAAAACCTAGGGTTTAGGGTTTACCCTAACTCGCGGACCCAGAGATCTAAACCCCAAACCCTAACCCTAAACCCTAAACCTGAAACCCTAAACCTGAAACCCTAAACCCTAAACCCTAAATTCCTAAAACAGGAAGCCATGGGCGTGAACGTGGTTTTCTAAGACCAGGAGCGCCAGTGTGGAGGTTACGCGAGATGGGATGGGGTTTAGGGTTTAGGGTTCAGGGTTTACAGGGTTTAATAGGGTTTATAGGGTTTATAGGGTTTAGGGTATATAGGGTATATAGGGTTTAGGGTTTAGGGTTTAGAGTTCATGGTGTAGGGCGTAGGATTTTTCAGCCGAGGCGCCTTATTAGAATGGGTCGGAATGGGGATGTCAAAAGGGATTGCAGGTTTGAATCATTTACCATGCCATGTTTAGGTGTTAGGGCTACGTGTCTCAATTTCAAGTGAGGTGTAGATACCTAGGGGTCCAAGTATCCCCAATGTAGGGCTTCAGGCACCAATGGACTTCGAGTGTGGCTGGGTTAGATCAAAGTCCCTAAACCCTAAAACCTTGACCTTCAAGACTTGGGGTTAGGGATTGCGACTAGCCCGAAACTCTAAACTGGCCCTACCGCCCTACCTGGCACCCCAAAAGTAGGTAAAATCATAGCCCAAAACCCCTAGAACTAGCCCCATAGGCCATTATTCTACATACTTCTGGTGTCCAGGTAATCTACGGTTTTCGAACCATGGGTTAGGTGGTCTAGGGTTTAGTTTCCTGTTGTCCTGTCACCATTCGAGAGGTGCCACTCAGCATGGGTCCGTATTCATGTGATAGGGCCCCCTTAGATACACCTATGTAGTATAATCCTTCTTAAGGGGACCACCAAAATGGTAATTACCCCTATTTTTTGGGAGACCCCATTTCAATGATTGGATTTTTCACGGGCATGGGCCGCTGAGGATGATCGATGCCCGCAAAGATGAAGGGTGGCACTGGTGGTTGGCGAAAGGAAGCTCAACATGAGCAGTCATACAGGCAGGGCCCCTGCTGAAGGGGGCTTTGAGAGGTAGCTTGCAGTCGTTCCTGAAGCCTGGCGACCTATGAACGCAGCTATCGCGGGGTTCGTTCGGACGTGCTCGTGGTGAAGGAGACGCCGACGTGCCTATGGAAATCTTCCAACTGCAACAGTGGCAGGATTTCTTGCAACAGTCAACGAGTGCTCTGTTGCAATATACGGACTTCACACCAAGCAAGGCACGCATGCGAAGCCTTTTCTTTGTGGAGGCATTCTTGTTCCCGCTGCCTTGCATTAGTCCAGTTATCTATGATGAGCTACTCTGTTCCCTGGCCTGTATAAAGTTCTAATTTACCTACAACCCAAGAGGTCCGAAACCTAGCATTCACCCGCTTCACGCCTTTGCGGTTTAGGGTTTAGGGGTTTTAGGGTGAGGCTATGCTACAACTACTGGAAGTCCCGCATGCCCTCAAGTACCTTATCCGTTGGGAATTGTAATATTGTAGTGTAGTAGGGTCATGCAGGACACTTAGAATCAAGATTGTTGCCAAAGCCCCACCCGAAACCCAGGTAGAAGAAACCCAAGTTATCACCAAGTTAGATCCTACAGTCCCTCAGAACTGCGAATGTAGATGACACCAGCGTTTCGTCATATACCTACCTAGCCCTAGGCCCCTGATGTCGACCCGTGATTAACAGACCGCCTCCCCTGAATAGGGAATTTAACAGAGATCCTAATTTTAACCCTAAGCATCAAAATCACCTAAAAACCTCATATAGTATGGTCTTTGGGCCCAAATTTTCCTTCAAATATGAGTGCTTGGATGCTTAGGGTAAGGCCTTTGAAAGGTGGGGGGTTTACAAACCACGGGTCTATATTACCCTTACAAAGTGTGCGGGGTTCAAGGTGTGAAAGTGAACCGTTTTAGGCACCTTGACGAGAAGCTGGTTTAGGGTTTGGGGTTTGGGGTTTAGGGTTTAATTAGGGTTTAGGGTTTAGGGTCTATAGGGTCTATAGGGTCTATAGGGTCTAGGGTTTAGGGTTTAGGGTTTAGGGTTTTCGTGAACTCTTTCAGGAGCTCGCATCTTGGAGCTGGGATCGGGCACAGGCCAGGACTTTGCGGAGATCTCGTGGCAAGTAGGAACAACAGTGAGCCCAAACATGCAAGAAGGGCGCCCCTAGTCAAGTAACTATGCTTATAAGTTCTGTTACTACGATTTATGGAACTTATAACCCATATCTAGACATGGGATACTGATTCTAGGTTTCGAGTTTAGGGGGTTTGGGGGGGGGTGAAGCTTTTGATTCC
>CAJNIZ010046287.1:15535-40915 GCA_905231905.1 Symbiodinium pilosum | reverse complement strand
AGTATACTATATTAGTTTCCATGTTCTTTTCCATTATCCCTATATAATCCCAATGTAACCCCTACATGAAGAAGAATTATAGTAGAGGCAGGGGCCTATTCGCCAGGACAATGGCAGAGATGTCACTATTAGGCTGGCGTAGCTCCTGTGGTGATGGGGTCAGCCCGTGCCCCTCAGGGTTTAGGGTACCTACAACCTACATGTGACTGCGCGTTGGAAGCTCACTTTAGATGTACCGTTGGGAGACGTCACAAATTGCCGAGTCTTTCTGGCAAACCCTAAACCCTTTAGTACGATAGGTTGCCAGCAAACTTTGCTGGGGAGTGCTCTGCTGGCGTGGAGAAGAGATGCCTTGCCCAAAGGTACTCCTATATGTCCCCCCCACAAGCCCGTATTAGAGGGCTAGAACCATAACCCCTATCCCCAAACGCTAGCCCCTAAATGGTAATGTCCCACAAGAAGGGAACCCCAATACACCCCTAAATAATATGATCCTTATTATGGGGACCCCTAAAAAAGTACCCCTAATTTTGGGAAAGCGCTAAATCTTGCCAAGTCTTATGTACCCAAATGGACCCCCAGGCCAGACTCGCCCAAAGTAGCTAGAAGAGGCTTAGGGTTTAAGGTAAGAGGTTAACTTTGAAATTTAAAGGAGCTACAATAAAATCATCCCGTACTTTGCTTGGGATATAGTACACTGCATACCTAACCCTTGAATCGCACAAGGTGGACTTTAGGAATTTCTACATGGGGATTCACATGGGCCCAGGTATTAACACCGCCGAAACAACGTTTGATCCAATTTCGTTGCAGTCAGAAACGGGTGTCCACTTGCGAGTGCCTGAGGTCCTCAGCTCGGAAGACTTCGGCGAAGCCATGGCCCGTGGGAGGCAGCGCTGGGACGCGGATCAAGGTGAACGGAAACGAAGCCGCGATGCTTTCAACAGTTTTGTCCATGCGTGCTTAGGGCACCGCACACTGGCCCGTGCCATCGTCCAATTTGGCTTCTCATCGCGGCAGCAGTTCATCACAGCTTTGCGCCGTGCCGAGGATGGAGCGTGGCACAGCGGACGGCGCAAACGGGAAACCCAATGTCGTTTTTGGAGACGTATTTCAGGTACAGCTGGTACGGCTGAGCCGCCGGAAGCGTGCAGGACATTTTGCTTGTGTTCCTTCCAGGGTATCTTGTTACATATCTGGCATGACATGAGTGGTTGTTGTGGGGCTGTTTGAATGACCGCCGTGCTCACCGGTTTTGGAATTTGGATTTGACTCGGCATCCCGCCATCAAGGCCCCATGTATAAGGCCGCAGATACAAACGCTTGCGCAGAGGCGCTTCAACCGGTTGGCAGTATGATTCAATGCCCTTTCTGCGCACTCGGATACGATAGATGTGCATGCCAACGATCTTTTTGTGCATTTTCGCAGCATCCTTCAGTGCATGCACATCCTTTTCCAATTTTGAAGCTACAAGGCGGCATCCTGCAGACATTGATTGTTCTGCACAACGACGAGAAAGCTGAGTTCTGACAGGCCCTAAGCAGTCTGGACGTTCAGATTGGAAGTGACATCATGTTGGCCGTCTCGCTAGGACGGAAATGTCTCCTGCACGCACTGCAGATGCCTGTCTACAGAGAATGCATCCCGAGCGTGTATAATAACGTAGCTGCATGCTTGTTATGAGCCTTCAACCCAAGGCTCTAAACCGGTGAAGAGCCAGGCTTCTACGTTCAAAGCTGGGCAGATACCAACGACCTACCCATATGGTGGTCTACCCAGAAAAGTGTTAGGGTGTAGGGCTTAGGGTTTCGGGTGCTTTTTGATCCCAAGCTCCTACTCCGACTACATGGGTCCCTGCAAGCCTGTGTACCTCACTGTGGAAACACCGTTTCCGCTTCGTTTTCATGACTTGCCCCCTGTTTTGACTTTCCAGTATTCTCAGTCTCTGCCCAAACCCGAAACCCTAAAGCTTAAGTCCCTAAACCCCAACTTGAACCCCAAATCCCTGAACGCCAGACCCGAGCCCTTACTCCAAGCCGTAAAACCTAAAGCCTAATGTCTCACTGTTGCTCAGGTGTTTCTTCACAACCTACGCTGAGGGGCCAATAAAACGGAGGTTTGAAATCAAAGGTTTTCAAACTGGCGCGGCCCTTGAAGGGGTACATGTACGTAAACATATCGACAGTGCACATACAAAAAATATACATACATAAATACATGTATGCATACACATGTATGCTTAGGGTCCAGGGTTGATTCAAGGTAAAAGTTTTTAATTAACCCCCCCCCTCTGCCAGCACGGCACAAGCCGAAAGGCTAGAGTTCCGGGGATGATAGGGTACGCCGCTTAGGGTTATGGGGTTTAGGGTTTAGGTCTAGGGTGTGTACATCAACAACAGACTTGCTCGCGTGCTCCAGGATAATGTACATTACTCACACGACAACTTCATATTGCAAGCAACCTCCACCCAGGGTTCGCATGAACTCGGCAATGTCACATTGCAATGAAGTTCCGCCTATGTCTCCGGGGTTGTTTCGGATGTAGTTTTGTCACAATATGCCCCTAAGCCTAGAGTCCTACACCCTAAGACCCTAAACCCCAAACCCCCTAAACCCCTTGACCTTACGTCTTTCGGCGAAAAAAGTAGACTTTCCCAAGGCTCCTCACCATGCTTTCTTTATGCCTTGAGCTTTTCAGGAGTGGCAAACATAGGTTGAGGGGGAGTTCGAAAGGTCAGGGTTACATGTTATGGATTTGGGTTTAGGGTTCAAGGTGTGCAGGATTTCAGAGTTCAGGGGTTTAGGGGCTCAGGGGTTTAGGGGTTTTAGGGGTTTAGGGTTTAGGGGTTTAGGGTTTAGGTTGAAATATATATAGCTCGAAGATGAGGCTTTTGAAGTTGGGGCATCTGTTATCATACTGTGTGGGAAATGTGGGCATAGTAATGGGTTAGCCGGCCTACTTAGAAGGGCTTGCATGATTACGGAGCTCTAGAATTTTACCTCATTCCAGGGTCCCTCGAACTAGGGACATAGAGACGTAGGGTGGAGGTTTTGGGCAGAAAACATTCAGAGTTCAAGGGTCAAAGGATGAAGGGTGTCCCGGCTCAGCATTCGCCGGCTGCGGCTTTACACTGAAACTGCTCCTACGCAGAAGTCGCTACTGTAACAATGCCCTAAGCCCATCTAAGGCCTAAAACCTTAACAGTTCCATAAGAAGTCCATGAAAAGGAAACGGCTCGTCCTGCTAGGCATGTATTCCCCCACTACCCTTCCGGATAACGCCCCTAGGTGCCCCCTTCCTTGAGGCTGCTTAAGGATGGCTAGGGCTAATTCACGCTTTAGGGTTTATGGTTTTGAGTGTAAGGGAGTCACAACAACTTAGCAGGGAACCTCAAGCCGACATTTGCTGCTGTTGTCTTAAATGGTAGCTTCATGGGGATCCATATAGTTTGGGCCCTAGGGGCCTTAGACCATAAACGCTAAACCCTGAACCCTAACCCCAAACCCTAAACTCTAACCCTAAACCCTAAAACCCACCCCTAAACCCTCAACCCTAACCCTAAACCCTAAACGCTCAGCCTTGTTTGGGGTGGGGTGCTCCGAGCCGGAGACTGACATTCACAAGTGAAGCAACGAAGGGGATTTGGTTACCCCAACCATACAATGAATGCGGTTTAGGGTTTAGGGTTGGACCCTATGATTATCAAGTGGCTCTTGACAAGGTCATTCTCCAATCTTGTAGGAGCGGAGTCACCGAACTCCCTTGTTCTGAAGGCTGTGCTGCAAAAAGTGTCCCAGTGTCGGCTTGCGTGTGGAAATAGCCTTAAGGTAGGCACTTGTAAAGTCCCATGAAGTTAGAATGACCCACGTTGTCGGGGCCCTCGTCATCGTTGTGCTTATTACTCTGATTTACGAACCCAAATTTTGGGGATATTGGGGTTATAACGGGGTTATATATTGGGGTTAAAATGGAATATAAAATGGAAACTACTATTGTTAGTCGTCAGCAGCTGGCGATGAATGCTTTGCGTCCAACGTTACGGGCACGGTTAAATGTGCTATTTGATGAAGATTACTTACTTCGAGCATCCCCATCCTAGGCACTGCAGGGATACTTGGTGGCTGCTTGGTGGTGAGGCACTGCAAAAACTGAAAGGGTACTTGGTGATTGGACACTGCAGGGATACTCTGCGTTTGGGCACTGCAGGGATACTTGGTGGTGTGGCATTGCAGGGATACTCGGCGGTTGGGCACTGCAGGGATACTCATTGGTTGGGCACTGCAGGGATACTTCGTGGTTGGGCACTCCAGGGACACTCTGCGGCTGGCCATTGCAGGGATATTTGGTGGTTCGGCACTGCAGGACTTTGTGGTTGGGCACTGCAAGGATACTTTACGGATGGGCACTGCAGGGACACCTGGTGGTTGGGCACTGCAGGGACGCTATTCGGTTGGGCCCTGCAGTCAGGCTCCGTGCGGAGGGCGAGGACAACATAGACTTTAAGAGCTAACAACCCCACTGCGAGGGTGGGGAACCAGACTGAAATCTGATAATTTATCCTGGCTTATCTGCTGTGGTGAGTTGCTGCTAATTGCATTTTTTGAACAAACTGCCACTAACAAAGATTGATTTTCACTCCTGGCCATTCATGATTATTGTTAAACACCGGTACCAATTGAAATTATTGTAAATTACCCTGATACTTGCCAATGTCATTTGATCATGGGTTCCTCTACTACCTTCCTCCCCTTTTCTGCCCTCTGTAGAGTTGAGGGGTTTATTGGTTTAGGGTTTATTGTTTAGTGGTTTAGGGCTTAGCGTATACGACCCCCCAGGTTCCACCTGAAGTAACATTAGTGAGGCCTAATTTTGGCGAAAAAAATCTTGATGAAGGGGAGGAGACGCAGTATAGAAGGGGGTAGTAGCATAGTCCCCCTTAAGTAGATAGAATATGACTTGAACATGCCCATATTACAGAAGCCTACGTGAGTCTACCTACCGTGTTGCGTAGGTGCCAAGAAAGAAGCTTGGAGATGTGGCTTTCCTCAGTCCAGGGACCTGAGCATTCACACATTCATGCCATAGCTCTACAAAAAATGTCAGTACAATTTCGACACGATTACAATTATCTCTCGTGATCACCCTTAGTAGCATGGGGAGCCAACGCTGATAGTGCAGAGACCGTGGCTCGAGCACTTAGCTTCCCCCGGGGCCGCCTGTATCCTTCCCGCGGTTTGCCTTTCACAAAATGGTCTGACTTATCATTGACGCCGTCTCCTATGTAGGAGGCAAGATTCAGAAGGCTTGGGCTCTCTTGAAATTGCCTTTCCAGCGCACCGGCTGGGAAGAGCATCTGGGTTTAATGAGGGGTTCAAGATCAAACCCAATGGACTCAGTCTTACCCTCCCCAAATGAACATGGAAAGCCATACATGCCATACAATATGGGGCCCAACGCTCTAACTTGGGCTATAACAAAAATTATATAATGGGGATAAGCGTAGTTCTACAGCCTATCAGTAAAGTAATGGGTACGGGACTTAGAAGTTTTGTTGTGTAACCACCCTGTTTAGCCCACCATCAAAACGACAGTCATCTTTCCAGGCCGCCTTTTGGGTTTCCATGTAATTTGGGGGTTTAGGGTCAGGGTTCAGGGTTTAGGGTTTGGGGGAGTGTGCTATCGAACCCCTACAGCCTATAGCAGCCATGCAACCCTAAACCCTAATCCCTAAACCGTACCGGACTGGTAGCGCGGATTCAGGATTACGCCGGCCTCTTGCGGACGGTTTTTGTGTAGATCTCGGGGGCGTGGGTACATACACCCCATATAGTTTGTGGGTTTGGGGCTTAATTTTCGGTTTTATATAGGGTGCATGCGCAGATGCCATGATCTTGATTGGGGACCACATATCGTTTGCGGTTTTGGGGTTTGATGTTCAGGGTTTGTGTAGGCTGCATGCGCTCCATGCATGCTGAGCATCCGGCATCTATGGACTGGCAGCAAGTTTTTCGAGGTTGTGGCAAGCGAAGCCCCGGGTATGACGATGAGAGATGTGCTCCGCGTCTTCTACAATGTTATGGAGCGTGAACGCCTGATTACTCCCAGCGAAGGAATCAAACTTGTGGGTTTGCGTTCGAAGAAGATGCTGGGCCGCGCCGACCACTTTTTCGCCGAACACTTTTTTGAGGTGGACCTTGAGCGGAAGGTGCAGGGTTTGGCCGGGTGTCGAGTCGAAACGATTCGTCAAACGAATCTTTCTCAAGTGCCTCTGCAGGAAGAAGTTTCATTATGCACGCAGGGTCGTTGAAATCGTTTGGGGCCTTTTTCTTGAGAAGCCTGAATGAGACAGGGTTACAGTGCTTTAGGGAGTAGCTAACTTGGGGTGTCCTCATTCATGGAAACCCTAAACCCTAAACCCGTAAACCCTAAACCCCTAAACCCTAAACCTAGGGTTCCTGTAACCTTCTTATCAATACCCTCCTAGCATATTAGACGATGGCCTCAGGGTTGGACACAAGCTTCAGTTCCCACATGGTAGGAGTCATAGTGACAAAATAGTCACATGATTGTATGTAAACTTTTCAAGTTACATTCTTTAAGACCGCTATTGCTTCCCATGAACCTCCATTTAGGGCACAGGGGTCGGATGCTTCTTTTTTGTGTGGAAGTGCGCTGACAGGAGCTGATGAGCCCTTTGCTGACTTGGTCAAAGTTTAGGTAAAGGGTTTTGGCCGCAACTTGAGATTTACGCATAAAATGGCGAGGTACCTGCACCCTGCACCCCAAACCCGAAACCCACAATCCCAAATCCTGAGCCCCAAATCCTAAACCCAGAATCTCAAATCTCGAGCCCTAGCCCCCTAAACCCCCACATCCCAAATCCTAAACCCCCCAATCCTAACCCCCAATGCTAAAACCCAAACCCTGCAGCCCCGAAACCTAAACCTTAAAATCCCTGGAGTATACCTTAAACCCTCAACCCTAAACCCCTAAACCCTCAACCCCTAAACCCTAAATCCTAAACCCTAAATGATCCCCCTAAACCCTCAACCCACATTCTCGAAGCCCGCAAGGCCCTGACGAACGAGGAGCCGGAGCGCCGAGCAGGATGCGCGCTGAGCGGCTCTAAGGCTCCCTGGGCCTTTTCTTCTTCCTGAGGGTTGGGTTTACCTAAACCCCAAAAATATGTAGAATAATAGCTCTAAACCCCTAAGAACAGCCTAAAACGCCATTGTTTTACATACTTTTGGGGTCCAGGTTGGGGTTCAGGGTTTAGGGACTTAAGAAGCTTAGCGTTTGGGATTCATTTTTTTTTGCTTCAGGGTTTAGGGTGTAGGGTCTAGGATTTGGGGTTTAGGGTTTAGGGGTGGGTTTAGGGTTTAGGGTTTCGGGTTTACTTACTGTTGGTTAGCTGGGAATGAAGGCAGGGAAAAGAACATGGAAACAACTATAATGGGTTCTATTGTGACTACTATGAGGATCCATGTTTCTTCTTCCTGGCGCTTAGGGGGGAGTTGGATAATATCGGGAGTATTTGAAGGTTTTGGGGCTTAGGGTTTAGGGATTAGCGTGGGGGAGTGAATAAAGGGTTATTAATAGGGGTATAGTATACAGGGAAAACAGGATCCACTCCTCCTCTGCCTAGGCACCAGGCAGTTGTGGGAGAGCTTGGGGCGTTTGGGGCTTCGGGATGTAGATGTCAGGGTGCAGGGTTTGAGGTTGGAGAACGAGTTTAGGGTTTATAGGGTCATTCTTAAGTCGCTTTGGGACTGTATTATAAGAGTATGTAGTGTTTAGGGGCCTTGGGGACGTTAAGCAAATGAAAAAGATAAGGGAATCTGTTATGGGATGGACTGGGTGCATAGATACAAGTACAGAGACATGCAAAGCCCATATTCTACATGGTAGACAGTCTGGCAACTAAACCCTAAACCCTAAACTCTAAACCCTAAACCGCGACTGCTCTTTCTACAGCAAGCTTTCATCCTTACTGGCGTATAGCTTCAGTACTGCCCCCCCTCAGTGACAGTTGGATAATAACTATANNTATAATATGGTTATTTATAGCCCCTTAATAGGACCACTAATATAGACTGTTACAGGGGGGGAGGGGGGGGGCAGTACCCAAAGTTTAGGGTTTAGGTTTTTATGTGAGTATTTCGAGACACGTGATTCGGCAAACCCGAGCCTCAACCCTAAGCCCCAAACCCAAAATCCTAGATTCCTGAACCTTGGGTACTGCCCCTCCAGTAACCGTCTATATTAGGGTCCTATTAAGGGCTATATATAAGCATATTATAGTTATTGTCCATCTGTTACTGAGGGGGGCAGTACTCAACCTAAACCCAATACGCCCTAGACCCGCAAAATCTCAATCCAAAGCCCTAAGGCCCCAACCCCACCCCCCCCAACTAAACATGAATCACTGCCCAAAGCGGGTCTGAGGGTTTAGGGTTGTTGTAGGCGGCTGTGCATTGTAGGACTGGCGGGTGCATTTGTTTTTGTTGGTGGGGAAACCAAACTACTTGGAGGGCCATGGGACTTAGTAACTACTTATAACTAGGACTATAACCCCACTTATAATTGGGGTAACCCCTATAAACCCATTTAGGGGGAGTATAAGTAGGGTTATAAGCCCAGTTATAAGTAGTTACTAAGTCCCATGGGCCTTCAAGTAAGACCTTTCCCACCAGCCCTATCACATCCAAGACCCATAAACCCTAAGCCCCCTAACCCCAAAAACATCCCCACATCCCCAACAGCGAATCAAAGGAGATAAGCGCAAGCACAAAATTCACCAAACCCCAATGCCCCCCCAAAACGAAATACACCTCCCCCCAGACCAAAAGACCTAAAACTGACAACCCTTAAATCCTAAACCCCTAAGCCCTAAACCAGGAGTAGGTTTGACCCCTATAGAACCCATCTAAAGCCGTAAAACACAACTATCTTACAGGGCACCCAAACCTACCCTAGTACCACCATGGGCTATCAGACCCTAAAATTCCCTATTAGGACCCTATTAAGGGTAATTAGATTAAGGTACCCTCAAGGTCCAATAGCCCATAGTAGTAACCCCTTAACCCAAAAGCCGTGAAGCCAGGGCTCCTCGTCCAAGACTCGGCCCGGGGAAGCATCGCGTGCCTCGAAGCCCGAGGCGAGAATGGTTAAGGTATAGGGTTTAGGGTTTAAGGTTTAGGGTTTAGAGCTTAAGGTTAAGGATTGGGGTTTATAGGGTGTGCGATTTAAGGTTTTGGGTTTGGGGATTTCGAGTTTAGGGTTTAGGGTTAAGGGATTTCGAGTGTTGTGTTTTAGTTTAGCGTTCATGCAACTTGTCTAGGCTTCAGGTCCAATTTTTTCTTTTCCGTGGCGAGTTTCCGTTTGACTTTCGGCTGAGGCAATTTGCATTCATACCTTGGCTTGAGGGTTTAGAGCTTGCAGTTACTTGGAGGGTTGTAGAGTCATTGGCCCCAAAGCTCCCCCGGCTTCGGTCCCTTAACAGGGGAATAAGGGAGCAGGATAGGAACAATATAGGAATATCAGGAATGATTAGGGAAATTGGTTGGGTTTGAGATTTTGAGGTTTGGGGTTTTCAAAAGTCAGGATCCGTGATTTTGGGGCTGTAGGGAAAATATAGGACTGACGCGTCCGCTTGAATGGTTTATAGTGGCTACACTGGGATATGTAGGGGTCAGGAGATAGTGTTTAGGGTTCAGGGATCGGGGTTTAGGGGTATGTAGACTTTGATTAAGGTTCAGGGGTTGAGGACTGTTTTCTTGTGGTGCAGGGGTAAGGGCTGAAGGTTTTAGGATTTCTCAAAATAGTGAGCCCTGCCTTGATACGGGAATGTCGGCGGTTCCCTGAACTAGGGATTCCACAGTTTGGAGTTTAGGGTGTGAGTTTCTCCCATGTCTTAGGTCTGGTATTTGCAATGCAACAAAATATGAAAGGGTCACTGAGGTTCCACGGAATGTCCCAGACTAGCGCATACAAGGACTTTGCGTTTGGGGACTAGGGTTTAAGGGTTAGGGTTAAACCCTAGGCCCAACACCCTAAGTTTAGGGTTTAGGGTCTGCTTACAGCCAAGACCATGGATTTAGGGATCAACTGTCCCCTTTAGGCCCTATGTGTCCATCATACAATAATGGTATACTTTGGGGTTCTTATACTATGAACCGTTATTAAGGTTGTGGGGATCATATGATAATAATGTATACTTCGGACCCTCTGGGAAGGAATCGTTGGGATGTTCAAGTGCGGCAATCATTGTGGCTGCCATCTGCTTTTCCAATGTGCTTTCACAGGCCTCTTTGGGCGTTTACAGGCGCTAGTGTTCACCTGAATAAGAACCTACCCCCACCCCCCGAGGATGTGGGCCCCAGCCTCCGTAATTGAGGATATCCGGGTCCATGAGCTGGAGCTCCAGTTGTCAATAGCAAATCGTACTAGTCAGTAGTACACACTCTTCCCCCGCTGGCAAATCTTTGAATTTTGACAGATTGTTCTCTGCAATTGCGCGGGGTTCATTATTATGAGGTCAACATTATCAGCTTCAATGCTGCGAACTTTCTGGCATAGCGCAGAGTAGTGCTGGCAAAATCTCCTTCCCGGCAAAGCTCGAAAAACAAAAAGAACAAAAAAGACGCCCTGAAGACCGTCAGAACTTACATGGGGCAGCTCATTAGCTTGCACCCGCACTCCTCCAAACAATTACCCGAATTTGTAAGACCTTCGACCCAACTCTAAACTGTGCGACTACGGCACGCAAACCGTCTGAAGTCTGAACTCTGAATCATGCCAGCAGATGCCCTCGTTTAGGGATTACTTCTTGTGGCAGAAGGCCCAAATCCAAAAGCCCTAAGCCCTAACCCCTAACCCCTACACCCAAACCCACAACATAAACCTTAAACCCTAACCTCTAAGCCCTGACCTCTGAACCCCAAACGCTTTATGCCTGGCCAAAGTGGTGCTACTTCCTACCTGGACTCTTGCAGTAACAGAGCAATCCATGAGCCCCAAGCTTTCCTCGCGTAAAATACCTAAAGGGTCGAAGGACCCAAATGATGGGGTTTTAGGGCCCAAATATTATGATATTAATGGCATTTGGGCCCTAGAACCCCATTATTTGGGTCCTTGGACCCCTAGGGACAGGAAGCGCCCGCTGGCAGAATGCCTGGCAATCGCGCAGCCAGCTCATTCGCCCCAACTTCTGCGACGCACAGGTATGCCTGGACGCTCGTGGAGTTGTTGGGCAGTGTGCTGGGCAATCGCGCAGCCGCGCCGGGACGTCGTGGTCTGCTTCGGACCGAGTATGCCTGGACTCTTGGATGCTCGTGGAAGGAGGCTGAGATCGCAGTCTCATGACTCACAGGATGTCTGCCGGCAGATGTAAAGCTACTTTGCAGGGTGCACACAGAGTGCTCGAACCTTTCGCAGTGAACTGGGTCATGACGCTTGGCCCTTTGCATCACGCTGCTGGGCAATCAGAGTTATTTGGGTCCTTGGACCCTTAGTGCTATCTACTCTAGGATGACACCGTGAGTTAGAAAATCCTTGTCGTGCATGGGCGCAAGTGGGTTCATTTCCTGGATTATAGGGATTATGAGAATATTGACTGAGCCCCCTGCCCCTAAACAGTAAACTCTATACTTGCAAGTCCGCTCCGACCCTTCAAGTGTCATCTTTCCAGGTGGCACAAGTGAAAGATTCTCAGCGCACGCCGCTGCAGAACTCGACATAGCAAAGCTTCTTTGCCTCAAGACCCTCTAGGTCCTAGGACATCATGCTTGCGTTTCGGGTGTTCTTCTTAGGTGCTAATTAGTGATGACTTCCTCATAGATACGCGATCACAAGTAATAGCGGGCTTGGGGTTTAGGTTTAGGGTTTCGAGAGTTTAGGGTTTAGGGTCAAGGGTTTAGTGTTCAGGGCTTAGAGTTTAGGGTTTTAGGGTTCAGATTGCATGTGGAATGTACAAGTTCCAGTTGTTTGGGACTATCTTGGTGACCCTGGGTGGAGAGTGATCGATTAGCAGTTTTTTTGCGACCAGAAGTTACATCGAAGAACCCAGAACTCCCCCTCAACAGTACCCGAACCTCAAAAACATGTATGCTGTTAATGGCGTGTTGGCCATTTGTTGCGACATTAAGCTAAACCTTGAACACTAAATCCAGGTACTGGTGACTAATCCCTCCCAGCACCCTTACTTTGAGGTACAGGGCCCCCAATACCCTAAGAGTGGTCAATTCGTGATCCCCTGGTTTCTACACCCTGAACCAAGGCTTCAAACCGTGCAGAAAAGGTCTGACACACAAAAACCCTAAACCCTAAACCCTAAATCCTAAATCCTACACCCTAAACCCTAAACCCTAAACCCGATAATAGGGGGTAGGGGGATGAGTCAAGGGAATGACTTCAAGTCTTTGGGATGCTGAAGTCTGAAGTTTTGACTGAGATTAATTGGAAGTTTCCTAGGGGGTTTAGGGTGTTAGGGTTTAGGGTGTTAGGGTTTAGGGTTTAGGTTTAAGGCTAGTCTATTTTTTAACGATGTTTATCCTGAACTTGCAACTTCTACCAGGGGCTCCAGGAAGTTAGAGTAGA
Organism: Symbiodinium pilosum; assembly: GCA_905231905.1. NCBI lineage: Eukaryota > Dinophyceae > Suessiales > Symbiodiniaceae > Symbiodinium > Symbiodinium pilosum. The sequence continues at coordinate 28,316 of CAJNIZ010046287.1, read as the reverse complement.
GGCTAAGGCGAGGATAGTGGTTTTAGGTGTTAGGGTCTAGGGCCCAAGTTGTATCCACGGCATGTCCAGTCCTTTCACAGCCTACAACGTTCAGCCCTACAATCAAACCCGAAGATCGCAAACCGCAGACGCACTACTTGATGTAAGCCTTAAGGCCAGGAAACCCAAAACCCTCTATATCTCAACACCTAGTTAAGCCCCTCTAACCTAAACCTCGAAGCCGTTCGACTATAAATCCTGTAAGCACGAAATCCTGTACCCTCGATATCTTGCAAGTGGCCCTCAAGGCCTTCAACTGCAAACCCTGAAATCTTAAGTCACGGGTTAGTAAGCGTTTCTAGACTACCACGCTAAACCTTACAAACTCTAAACCTCAAACCATAAATCTATACTCGTGGGACTTAATGAACAATTTCACTACTTAAGCAGGTATGAGCTATATAGTCCATCATGAAGCCACTTACTAAATCTCCTTGAACCTCCAAGTCAGGCCCTAAACCTTGAAACCTAAGTCCCTAATCCTCAACCCTAAAGCCCTAAACCCTATAAAACCTAATCCTCAACCCTAAATCCCTAAAACCCTATAAACCTAATCCTGAACCCTAAATCCCTAAACCCCCAAAACCCTAACCCCCTAACCCAATCACCTTAGGACTGCCACAGTCCGGTCCGTGCGACTGATGCCTCTCCACCCCGTGCGCGATGCGGTGAAGCCCACCAGGAGCCTTGGCCTGGGTTTAGGGTTTAGGGTTTAGGGTTTGGGGCTTGGGATTTGGGGACTCTGGGGATTTGGGGTTGAGGGTTTTAGGAATTTTGGAATTAGGGGATTTGGGGTTCAGGGTTTTTGAGATATAAGTTCAGGGTTTAGCGTTGAAAGATTTAGGTTTTAGTGTTTAGGGTTTAGGGTTTAGGAATTCAGGCTTAGGGGCTAGGGACTCAGGGTTTAGGGCCATGGTTTGAGTTCAGGGTTTAGGGTTTGAGTTTAGGCTTTGAATTCAGGGTTTGGATGTGTATAGGGATATATAGTGGTTTCCAATGATGCCCACGGTATAGAGGGATATCTGGAACGAGTAGGGTATTCAGGGTTCAGGAACTGAAGCAGTGTAACAGTCATAAGGATATGTTTACCTCATTGTTCATACATACATACATACATACATATATATATATATATACAATACATATATATATATACACATATTATGTGTGTATATACATATATACATGTGCATTAAGTCCTGCAGCTACAACACCGAGCACTGACCCCACACCACCCTAAACCCTACGCCCTAAACGCTAAACCCAAAACCCTGAATCCCAAAACCTAAAACCTAAACCCTAAGCACCCCAAGTAGATACAAGATGGGGTCTATGGGGATCTTGTTATAATATACCCAAAGTTATATTCTCTCTTTAATTCTCTGAAACCATCAAAGGACACAACTGTGCTCTGGGGCTGAGTGTCTTTGAGCGGCCAGAATCTGCTAGAGCTTCTTCGCCCATTGTTTCAGACTAAGGGTTGGGGATGAGGTTTTCAGGGATTGGGGGGGTTCAGGGTTTAGGGGTTTAGGGTTTAGGGTTTTGTGTAAGAGGCTTTAGTGTTCAGGGCCTGGTGCTAAGGCTTTTGAATGGATGGTTTAGGCCTGAGGGTTCTAGTGCAGTGTACCTCAGCGGGGCCTTTCTATGGTATTGGAAATTAAACCCTCAACCCTAAGTTTCTGGTATTGGAAATACCTAATATCAAGGGCCCCAGACCACGGAAGCCCCTTACGAGTCTTTAGGGTTTAGGGCTTAGGGTTTAGGGTTGAGGGGCTAGGTAAGCCTAAAACTCTTGAGCCCTAAACCCTAACCCTCCTATATAGTTCTTTTTGGGGTTGTATATCATAATCCGCAACCAAAAAACCATAACAGACCCAAAAGTGAACTACATGGGAGCCCTTGGGTAAACCTAACCCAGGAGTGCACAGTCAGAGCTTGGCGGGCTTGTTTGGGCAACCTATAATGATGTGATCTGACCTTAACCCAAATAGCGGTTTTAGGGTTTAGGCTGTAGGTTTTTACTTATGGGTTTAGATAATCAGTAGGGTTGAGGGTCTACAGTGGATCTGCGCCCCAAAGTTTACGGCTTATGGCTTCATTTCAGTCTAGTGCAGTCCTACACCTCTAAACGCCAAACCCCAAATGGTAGGTGTGTCATACACAGGCGAGCCCCGTAACATTACAACATGGGTCTACAGATGCTACGGTGCGAGACAGCCTTCCCTCAAGTTGACTCCCTGATAACCAGTTTTAATTAGGGTTTAGGGTCCAGGGTTTAGGGTTTAGGGTCCAGGGTTTAGGGTTTAGGGTTTATAGGGTCCTAAAAACCAGACATTCACGCAGCTTCCATGCTAATCTTCTTCGGAGTTCTCGGATCGTTCAGAAGGAGGAAACCATGACATTTTGAGTATTCAGTATCATCAAGTCTAAACGAAAGGCTTTATGTAAGCTATAGTCGAAACTCCATGAAGGGGGTTGTATTGGGGACTATATTGGGAAGTATCGTAGGGTTCATCAAGAGGGTTACAAAGAGTTTAGACTATGGCTCATGTAAAGGAAGGCAAGGCAACGTCCCACGCAAGCCTCTTGTTCAATACCAATCGAGATAAGCCGGCTCATGAATTGGTTGGTTTGTGTAATGTGAACGTGCTTCCTAAATAAGTTATGTGAACTATGGTCTAAACTTCGTAAAGGGGGTTATATAGAGGATTAGATTGGGGAGAATTATAGGGCTTGTTGAGGGGAATACTAGGAGTTTAGACTTGCTCATGGGGACCCTTTTTGGGCCTATGGCTTTCGTGAGGTATAGAAGGCCATCAGAGCTGTTATATGACTTCATGCAGATTCTACAGTGGGCTGAGGAGACTCTGAGCGATAGTAAATGTACATGTGTACACATGCATACAAAAATATACATATATATATATGGATATATATATATGAATGTAGTACCTTTAGGGTCTATTTGACGTCCTATTTAAATTGATTAATATTTACATAATTTAACAAAAGTACATATTTCAAATAATTTGCATATTCGAATTATTTGAATTATTTAGGAAGCCAGAGAATTCAAATCGTTCAAATGATTTAATTACTTGATTTGTTTGAACCATTTTTTGAATTATTTGAATTATTCGGAAGGACCGGGAATTCAAATAATTCAAATAATTAAATAACTTAAATAGATTAAATAAGTCAAATATTCGAATTATTTAAATTATTTAAAGTATTTAGCAGGCCCGAGAATGTAAATGATTCAAACAATTTAACTATTTAAACTATTCGAATTGTTTAATTTATTTAGCAGTCCCGAGAATTTAAATAATCCAAATAATCTAAATATTTGAATTATTTGAATTATTCAAATTATTTGAATTATTTTTTTGAATTATTTGAGATATTTGGAAGGACCGAGAATTCAAATAATTCAAATAGTTCAAATAATTCAAATAGTTTAAATAATTCAAATAATTCAAATAGTTTAAATGATTTAGATATTTGAGTTATTTACATGATTTGATTTATTTAGCAGGCCCGAGAATTTAAATAATTCAAATTATTTAATTATATAAGTTGTTTGAATTATTTAAAGTATTTAGCAGTCCCGAGAATTTAAATAATTCAAATAATTTAAGTATTTGAATTATTAAAATCATTATACTTATTTAGACTATTTAAATTGTTTGAAAATTATTTGTGTAATTATTTGAATTATTTGGAAGGATCGAGAATTCCAATAATTCAAATAATTTGAATAATCTAAATAATTCAAATAAATTAAACAATTCATATAATTCAAACAGTTTAAATAATTCACATAGTTTAAATATTTGAATTATTTACATTCTTAGAATTATTTAGCAGGCCCGAGAATTTAAATGATTCAAACAGTTTAACTATTTAAACTATTTGAATTATGTAAATTATCTAGCAGCCCCGAGAATGTAAATAATTCAAATACTGTAAATATTTGACTTATTTACACTATTTAAATTATTTGAATTGTTTAAGTTATTTAGCAGGCCCGAGAATTTAATTAATTGAATTAATTGAATTTTTAAAATATGTGAATTATCTACATTATTTAGATTATTTGAATTGTTTGAGTTATTGAAATACTTTACATAATTCAAATATTTGAACTATTGAAATTATTTAAGTTATTTAGCAGGCCCGAGAATTTAAATTCAAATTATTTGAATTATTTGAACTATTTAAATTTTTAACTTATTTAATTTCGCCAGCTTCCCAAATATTTAGAATATTTTACTTATTCAAATTATTTGGAAGGCCCGAGAATTCAAATAAGTCAAATATTTTAAACAGTTTAAATAATTCAAACAGTTTAAATGATTTAGAAAAGTTAGACAATTTACAAAAATTAAATAGTGTAAATATTTGAATTATTTGAATTATTTATATTGTTTAAATTATTCAGATTATTTGAATTATTTAGATTATTTAAATTGTTCGAATTTTTTGAATTCTCGGGCCTTCCAAATAATTCAAATAATTCAAATAATTTAAATAATTTACATAACTCAAATAATTCAAATAATTTAAATAATGTAAATAATTCAAATATTTGAAATAATTGAATTTTTTAAATTATTTAGCAGGCCCGAGAATTTGAATAATTCGATGTTTGTCATCTTTTGTCATCTTCATCATCTTTCATCATCTTTTATCATCTTTTATACTCCTTATCCTCCTTTGTCATCTTTTTTTATCATATTAGATTATCCTATCTTATCATCTTTTATCATCTTTTTTGTCATCTTTTATCATCTTTAGTCGTCATCATCTTTGATATCATCATCTCCCATTATCTTTTTATCATTTTTTGTCATCTTTTATCATCGTATGTAATCAGTCGTCTTAATTATCTGCATTGCCTTTTGATTTTTATTTGCAATCCTATATTTTTTGCAAGTTCATGTATTCCGTTCTATTTATGATTTCAATATTTCTGTACATAAATTATACATATCTAGCATTTTTCAGTATCTCTACGTTATTCATATTGTGTTAGTATTTCATATCCAGATCTGGATGCGTTTTATTTATTTGCATTTCGCATAGTGCCCGCGTAGTGTTACTGAACTTGCATTATGTTTTAAGTATGATGTATCATTTATACAGCAGTTCATCATTTTTCCTGCGCATAATGGTAGTTTCATGGAACTTGCTATCAGGTTCATCTGCAGAGCAGCCGACCCGACGACCATAAAAACGCACCCATCGGGTCATGCCTGCCTGATTTCATGTTCTTGCAGTGATTGCTTGTTGGCTCTCCATGTACCCAGTCTATAGATGTAATCTATGCATTTCCATGTTCTTGCACTTATTACTTGTCAGCTCTCCATGTACCTAGTCTATTGATGTAAACTATGCAGTGCATGTGTCAATGGTAGCGGAGCAAACGATTTAATCTGTGGCTTCTCGGCTTTGAGTCTGCTAACGTTCTCGCACTCATATCCTCTCGTGCCAGCGCAATGCCTCTTGTTGGATTAGATGCCTGCAAGCGCACCCTTCGTGTAAAGCGAGCGCTTTACAAGCGGGGTGTAGGAGACCTCCGCGATTTGATGCGCAAGCGCAGCAAATGCATCAAGAAATCCAGAGGCCAGGTGCGGAAACTGGAGGATAAAGTGCAGGAGCTGGGCGGCACTCTGTCTGAGGATGTGTCGGACTATAGTTCAGTACTATGCGGCACATCCTCAGATAGTGAGAGCGACACGGAGTCGGACAAGAACGAAGTCGCTCAAAAGAAGCCTGAGGACAAGCCCTCTCCTAAGAAGATCGTGGCTGCCGGGACCAACAAGACGGATGCGGCTCCACCCTCCGAGGCTAAGTCCGAAGGCAACCAGACAGAGGTAAAAGCCGTCGGCAGACGCAGCAAGCAGACTTTCCCGGAGATACCTCCGGGAGAGTATGCTCCTTTGCACAAAGGTAAACCGAACGCCCAAGGCGTTCTGTACCCAGGGCTCCCCAAAGGGGATCCCATGCGCTGCGACCCGTGCGAGCAGTTTAGGCGAGGTTTTACCCGATCCGGCAAGGCACATAAGCCCCAGTGTCCTTGGAAGGTTCGCGGCTAGACAAACCGAGCTAGAGTGAGAAAGTGCATGTTGTTTTTCCCTAGGTTTTATGATCGTAGAAAGGTTAACGTGGTTAAATAATACCAAAAGGTATCGGGCTCATACATATATGTGTGTATGTATATGGCATATACATATATATATATATATGTAAATATCTATGTGGGACTCGAGGCGGATTATGAGCATTTTGTTTGAGTTGTGTGTAAGGGTTCTTTTGGGAAACACGCAATATTTTTGCAAGAGACTCTGGCCGATAGCTCTCGTGCTAGGGGCGTGAGGGGCACGTGGTTGACAGACTGCGGACTGCTCCGGCGACCTCCGATTATGACTTTGCAGGCTTAAGTCTTGAGGCTTTAGGGTTTGGGGGTTCGGGGTTTGGGGCTGCGCAAACGCTTCACAATCATATATAGGAACTTCTGTGGTCGTCGATAGCTCTAGTTTTAGGTGGTTCAATACTTTTAGGCGTCCCCGGGCTATGAAGTTCTTAGGGACCGCTGTTTCCAGAGCGGGGAAATTGACTGGGATACAAACATACGGCGTAATCCCTAGGTCCCCCTCAAAGCTGGTCTGGACAGAAATCTGTTCCAGCTTCTGAGCCGGCCGAGCTTTACTTATTGAGGGATAGTGGAAAATGAGATGGAAACTACTATATCATAATAGGGAGGGGTGATAAAGGGTTTAGGGTTTCGCAAGAAATGCCATAGCAGCTTTCACTCACCCAAGTTGTTGGTCCTTGTACAGCATTACGACATTTAAAATTGCATAGTACTCTTTCCAATGCCCGGGGGGTCCTCAGTCTATAGATAACACTTACTCCTTGCACTAAACCTGAAACCCCGAACTGGATGAGTTTTAGGGATATCAAGAGACTGCATGACACTGAGTAATCTAAACCCCGAAGTTCTGGTGGAAGACCTAAAGAGCCCAAGGGCTTGAAGTGTTCAGGGATTCGGGTTTAATGTTTAGGGCTTAGGGTTCAGCAACAGTTAACACAATGGAAACAATCGGTCCCTTGAATTGGATATATAGGGATATATGTATGTATAGAGCAACAAGTAAACCCTAAACCCTATAACAGCTTTTCAACAAGAATCCTTCAAAGACGTTTGACCTCAAGTAGGGTTAAGAAGTTTTAGTCAGGTGAAGCCCTTGCTAAGCCTGCTCCGTATTGCAACCCTAAACCATGAACCCCAACCCCCTAAACCCAAAAACCCCAAGCCCCTCAATCCTGAAGCTTCAGTACCTAAACCCTAAACCCTCACCTTCGTCGGGCCGCCAAATCTAAAATGCGCTTCCTTCGGAGACACTTTGGCTTCTAAAAATGGCCCGCATTTTCCTTTGGTGGGAACCATATCATCTAGACCTTTGCCCACATGCTCAGAGCTGCCCATGTTCTACAGTAAATGTGGGGCCGCACAGGTTTACACCCTAAACTCTAAACAGCGTAGGGTTCAGGGCTTCCTATATGCCCCAAGCCCTGAATCCTAGATCTCTAGGAATTCCTCGCATGCTACAAGCATCCAGCATAGACACTGTCTACAACAGCCCGTGGGATATATATAGGGATTATCAGGGGTTATAGACGGGATATATAGGGATTGTAGGTGTTATTTTGGGGTTAATATTTGGATAATGGAACGTAAAGGGTCGTGTGCGCTGCAAAGCAAGCAGCAATCGGAGGTCCATTTTCGGTCCGTTCGCTCACCAGGGCGACACAGGACCAGCAATATGTCTGGTATTTATGGCACAGTTGTTGTCCAGCATGTAGTGCATAGCAGGAAGTAGCAGTTTTAGCAAATAGCGAGATGAGTCGTTTTGTTGTAGTGACATGCACAGTACCCTGCAGTGCAAGCACAGCATCTCCGTATGTGCCCATACTTAGACAGGTAATGGGCACAGCCTGTCCTCACCGACGCGTCTGGACGGAAAACACAAAAAAACGTTCACCCTTCAGGAATGAATCCAGGCTTGTCAACATTATTGCGTGTCCGTGTCTGGTATAATATGGCCCCGAATCATGTTGTAGGCTACTGTAAAGGTGTCCATATTGTTGATGACTTTCCAAACCCTGAACCTCCAACTCGGAGCAAAGCTGTTTAACATTGAAGGCTGTACTACGCATGCTGATGTTCTCAGACCTGCCAGCGCTGCGTATTTCGTAGACCGTGTACATATTTGTGGCAGAAGCCGGCTTAGCAAGTGGGATGCGCCAGGCTTCGTGGTTCACTGCGAGGACATTATGGATTCGTCCTACTTATTCATAGGTTAGACCCACGAAGCAATACTCTAAGGGTCCAAGTACCCAATAATCAGCTTACCGGGGTTTGGGTAATAGTAATTGTAGTACAGGTTTTTGGGCAAGTGTATGATTGTGCTGTAACCTCAACCCTGAACCCTAAACCCGAAGCCCTAAACTTAGGGACCCTTAGAGACAGACATAATATTTACATGCACACCATCTATTTCTTAGGCTGCAGAGTCATTGAGTCTCAACCCTAAACCGCATCATTGACTTGTCCAACCTGCAGCCGCAAAATGCGGATAGGTGGGTTCCAAAATGTCAGGTACTTTACCCCTAATTTTGGGAAACCCCTAAACCCTAAACCCTAAATAGTAGCTTCCATTTTCTTTTCCACTATCCTTATATAACCCCTATATACCCATATAAGGTACCCACAGGTACTTTTCTGGAAATTCTTAGGATCCCCATAATGAGGCTCATGGTATTTTGGGGGTCTATATTTATTAGTGTTCCCCTTTTTCTGGAATTTACCACATCACCCCACGTTGGTTTGGGTCTAGGGTTGAGGGTTTAGGGTATCAAAGGATTGGATTTGCGGACAAAGGGCTGCAATAGCCAAAAGGTTATCATACAGCAGGCGTTATGAAATGCAGAGAAGCAGTGACTTCAGGGTCCTGAACAGGATCTGTACTCAATCCCTAAGTTCTAATCCCCAAAACCTTAATGCTAATCCCTAAACCCTGCTCCGTAAGCCCTCCTGCTCTCTCAAACCTTAACCCTAATCCCTAAGTCCTAAACCCTAAGCTGTAATCCCTCAACTCTGAACCATAATCCCTACACCCTAAACCGTCGACACCTGCTGAGTGCGGCTTTCAGGTTTGGGTTTCCCTTAGGGACCCCAGGGACATGGAAAGACTGTTCAAAAGGGTTTAGGGTTTTGGCTTTATGGTTGGGGCTTCAGGGCTTTTAGGGGAGTATACAGGAATATACAGGGATTATATACTTAGGGTTGAGGTGCGGGGTGCGTTTGCCGTTGGGTGAACTTAGAGCTTTGTTTTTTGGTGTTCAAGATTCAGGGTGTGGGGTCCAGGGCTAGGATAATGGAGAACCACATGGACAAGAACCTTGAAACTGGGTTTATGGTCTTGGGCTCCTTGTGCAAGTAGGGTATAGGATATATACATCCAATACACAACAGAATGATATTGATACCCAGTTTGGCCTTTGTTAAGTACTTGCGAGAGTCCGGAACTTGTGAAAAGATTTCGGAGGGGTCATTGTGAGAAGAACCCATTTTTACCATGAGCTCCGACCTACGTACACTCCTCAGTGTGGTTCCGTTCTAGATGTGTATGGTGTTTTGTTGAGGACAAATGGTCGGATTCCACGAAGGGCAGCGCGTGGGATTGCAAAGTTGGTTTGTGGTTAACTTGCAGCTGTCACATCTGCTGTAACTATGGAGCCGAGGACCACTCTTTGTCCAAAGGGGTCAAGATATGTCAAGATTGGTTTCTTTTTAGCACCCAATGGGTTACACTGGACAAGCTGTAACGACCGCACCCAAGATGCTCGCTTACATACACAGAGTCCCAACTCTCTGGCTTTGGAATTGTTACTATAGTTATATACTATGGCGACTTCTACTGTTACGGCGGCTGCTATGCCTACTCCTACTCCTCCTCCTGCTACTGCTACCTACTCCTCCTCCTACTACCTACTACCTACTACTACTACTACTACCTACTACTACTACTACTGCTACTACTACTGCTACTACTACTACTACTACTGCTGCTACTATTACTACTATCTACTACTGCTCTTCTTGTTGGGCTGCCTTGTAACGGCTCAAGCAGGCAATACCTTTTGAACATCGGAGGCCTGATCCCTGAATTCCAAACCCTAAACCTTCAGGTTACCCTAAACCCTAAACAAAGCCTCAGTCTTTAGCCGTAAATTTGTATAGCAAGACCATCTGGATAGCTTCGTTAGTCTTGGGGCCCGCTTCACCAGAAGGCGTTGCTTAACCGACAGTCTTGGTTTAGGGTTTAGGGTGCCGGAAACTGCTAGGAGGCTGCTTAGAGACCTACCTAGGCTGACCTTTGGATGAGTAGAGTAGCTTGCTTAGCTTGATCAAGGTAGACCTTAAACCCTAAACCCTACATAACCCATTGTATATAGTAGTTTCCATGTTCTTTTCCAGTATCCCTATATAATCCCTAAGCAATTCATCCTGAGCCGCAGGAGAAACCCAGCCTCAGCTTTCAGGCAGGAAAACCACAAAACGAAGACAGGGGATGGAAAGTGTCCTGCATGACCCTGTATACCTAAAACCTAGAAGTCAGGCTATCATAGTTTGCGTTCCGTTGGCTGTACTTCTAAAAGGAATAAGGAAACCTACGTGGGGCCTTGAAGTCCTTAGATGATACCTCCATGATACTTGGAGCCTTCGGGATAGGGTCATGCAGGAGTTTGTCCATCAACGGTAGTGTAGGCAGCCTCCCCAGCCATGTCGGCAGATCTTCATGTGAGTGATCAGCCACAGCAGCTCGAGGTCCTTTCGACTTGCTCGCGTGTGGTTTAGGCTTTCGGGGTTGAGGAGATGGTTCGGGGTTGAGGAGTTGGGCGCTGGGATTTAGGGTTTAGGGCTTAGGGTTCAGGGCTTAGGGTTTGGGGCTTAGGGTAGGGTTCGCAGTGAATACAGGGACTCAATTGGGATTGGAGGGCTCCTTGCAGAGATCCCCTAATCCGCGCCGGCCTGGGCACGCATTTGTAGGGTTCACTACCCAAACCTTCAAAAATATGTAAGATAATGGCCCTAAGCCCTTCCAAATAGCCTAAAAGGCAATTATTCTACATACCTTTTGGGGTTCAGGTAATTTGGAGGGTGAAAGGGCAGCGAATTGAATGGGGGACCCTAGGGGGGGTCAACAGCTAAAACTCCTGCGTTACCTTGTCTGTACTAAGATTTAGGGTTTAGGGCTTCAACAAAAGGATCCCTACGCCCTCTGAAAGCCAAATCCTGAATTCCACAGCTTCATTCCGAAGCCCGAGCTAGTAAGAAAGTCCCGGAAACTCCAAGCTTTAAACCCAGCAGCCTCAACCCTAAACTTTGGGCTTGGGGTTTTAGGGTTTAATTCTAAACCGTAACCTTTAAACCACCCCAAATGCAAAACCCTAAACGAAGCCCGACCACGATGATTCACGGCTTAGGCGCTGCTGTTACTTCCAGAGCTATGTGAGCTATAGCAGCTACGGTCCAAACTCCTAGTATCCCCTTCTATACCCCTAGACTACTTCCCTAGATAGCCCCCTTTAAGGAGTGTAGACTACAGCTCATGTGTCTAAGCCCTCATGGGACATTGGGGAGTTACAGGGAAGGCGCGGTTCAGGATTTTGGGGATCAGGGCCTAGGGTTTAGGGCTTAGGGTTTAGGGCTTAGTGTTTTGGGTTTAGGGCTTAGGGTTTAGGGTTTGGGGCTTAGGATTAAGGGCTTAGGGACTAGGGCTTACAGTCTAGGGCTTACACTACAGGGACTAAAAAATGCCAACATTACGGTAGCTTCCCTGCATAATGTTAGTATGGGGTACCTGAAGCAGACCTCAGCATGATATTGATAAGCATTCAGTCTACTAAGTTAAGCGTGTCTGCGTCACTACCGCATACGGTATCAGGATTACCTGGCAAGCCTAGTTGAGTTGCCCCAAATAGCGGCCACCATGATCCCTAAACCCTCATCCCTAAACCCTAAATCCTAAATCCCTGAATCCCAAATCCTAAACTCTAAGCCCCAGTAGGGACAAGTAGACAGGCTTCTGGCTTGCTAGGTAGAGGCCCAAAACCCCGGGTTTAGGGTGTAGGGTTCAGGGTTTAGGTCAACCCTGCCAACCCTCAACCCGAAACCCACACCCGGAGGGCACACTTCTAGTCGTGGCCGCGGCCTGCGTTTTCGCCTTGGTGGCGCTTGTGGTCAAGACCGTGGCCGGACTAAAAGGGTTTAGGGTCCAAGGCTTGTTGCCCTAAACCCTACCTAAACCCCAAAAGTATATAAGATAATAGCCCTAAACCCAGAATAACAGCAATAAAGGCCATTATTTGACACATTTTTGGGATCCAGGTAAACCCTAAACCCTAAATCCCTAAATAGTAGTTTCCATTTTCGTTTCCATTATCCCTATTCTACTACAGATTTTTGGGATCCAGGTAAAGTGCAAACCCACTGCCTGAGCGAGGTGAGGTTTCGATGAAAGATGATAATGGCGGTCCGTAGTGTGTCGGGGTTTAGGGTTTAGGGTTCTGGGTTTAGGGTTTAGGGTTCTGGGTTTAGGATGTAGGGTTTAGGGTTTAGGGTTCTGGGTTTAGGATGTAGGGTTTAGGGTTTAGGGTTTAGAGTTTAGGG
>CAJNIZ010046287.1:0-15435 GCA_905231905.1 Symbiodinium pilosum | reverse complement strand
ATAATGGCGGTCCGTAGTGTGTCGGGGTTTAGGGTTTAGGGTTCTGGGTTTAGGGTTTAGGGTTCTGGGTTTAGGATGTAGGGTTTAGGGTTTAGGGTTCTGGGTTTAGGATGTAGGGTTTAGGGTTTAGGGTTTAGAGTTTAGGGCTTAGGGTTCTGGGTTTAGGGTTTAGGGTTTAGGGGTTTAAGGTTTAGGGTTTAGGGTTTACTCTTTCTGGGTTTAGAACCGATGCTAGGGTAGAAGCATGTAGAAGCCAAAAGCCCCGCACCCTAAACCCTAAACCCATATAGACGTTTGTGCTTTGAAGCAAGGATGTGTTTTTAGGGTTTCGTGTCCGTTTTGGAGAGGGTCTGCTAAACCCCACATGGGTTTAGGGTTTAGGGTCTTCTACGACTGTTTTGAAACCGCTCTGTCGTCCTTGCATAATCCTCTTCCCCTAACAGTGGCCCGCACCACCTAAACAATACCAAAAATTGCCCTAAAAAAGAAGGGTGCAAAAGTTATATATTAGGAGTTTTTTTTTTTTTGAGGGGGGGGGTCTATATCCAGGTGAGACTTTTCATTTATCTGAGCCACTCGCATCCTAAACTTCAAAGCCTAAACCCTGGACCCTAAACTCTAAACCTTAAACTTGAAATTCTAAGCCCTAGATCCTAAATTCTCAACTCTAAGCCCTAAACCATAGATAGATTCTCAACTCTCAACCCTAAACTCTAAACCTTGAGCCCCTTTTGGGAGGTTCCGGGCAGAGTTAGTCCTGGAGCTCGTGGCTTGCTATCTTCACCCAAACTAACATGCAGCGTAGGGTTTGGGGGGTTTAGGGTTTAGGGTCTCGGGTTTGGGGTTGAGGGGTGACCCCAAACCTTAAACTCCAGACCCTAAACCTTAAACCTTAAACCCTACACCCAAAACATGGAGCCTACCAGAGAACACATGGGGCGGAATACTACAGGGATCCATTCCTCCATACCGTATAAACATCCGGTCAGATTACGCCCGCAGCACCTTAAACCTTATACCGTATACCATAAGCCCCAAGATTTAAACCCTAAGCCCTAGACCCTAGACCCTACACCCTAAACCCTAAGCCTTAAACCCTAAACCCTAAGCCCTAAACCCTAAACCTTAAGCCCTGAACCCCAAAAAAGTGTGGCTGGCGTCTTCAGCCCCAAGCTTGGAAGCACCCAAAGCAAACACCAACCTTCAAACCTAGGATTTAGGGTTCCGGATTTAGGGTTTAGGGTTTAGGAGTTTAGGGTTTAGGGTTCAGGGTTTAGGGTCTTGGATTTAGGGTGCAGGATTTAAATACGCTTTGGAGTTTATGGTCCGCCTTACATAGATAGACTATGGGGTATATGGGGATCTTATTCTAATATACCCGAATCCATATTATATCTACTTAAAGGGCGGCCTATAGAGTTTGGGGGATGCCGCGGGCCCAGCCGAAAAAGGTACAGATATCAAGAGGTGCCATCAACTCGTTGTTACGGGTGCATTGGTCTCTCAAGGGAGCTCATCCGAATCCCTTCTTCCCCCTCATGGAATGCTGGCTTCTTTGTCATTCTACATTTTCTTGTCCATTTCTTTCTCCAGAGGCGCCTTCATCTAAACTCCTTACGCAGGGTTATATACGGGGTTATCTAGGGGACTATGATAGGGGTTATGAAGGGGGATACTGGGAGTCTAGACTATGGCTCAGATGCATGTATGGAGATATTCATATACGGATCATACGGATCTATCTATCCCCAGAATCCTCTAAAGGGTCTTAAGGGTACCCCTTCTTCTTGCCTTGACTCTCCATTACTCACCAAAAAAAGGGGTTTAAGTTTTAGGGTTTAGGAACCTTGAGCCCTGAACCCTAAACCCTAAACCCTAAGCTTTACCTGGACCCCAAAAGTACGTAAAATAATGGCCTTTTAGGCTGTTCTTAGGGGTTTAGGGCTATTATTTTACATGTGTTTGGGGTTTAGGTAAACCCTAAGCACTAAACCCTGAGCCTGCCCCACGGGGGGGGCTCAGGATCCGATGCCTTTGCTGCTTGCAACGGACGCTCGGAGGCCAAAAAGAGACTGAGATTACTGTCTCTTAAGGGGTAGTGGGGGAATGGATCCCTACAATTGTCTATAGTAGTCTTCCTCTGTGTATATATGTATATACTATATGTTTATGGATGAACTTATCATATACATAGCATTCCCTGTGCTGTGTTGCGGTTAAGGAGTTTCAATTCATGTACCATAATATGGGCAGATAGCAAATAAAAGCTTAAAGCCTGCGCCAGATCTTGAACCTGGCCTCTTTTATGCTTGGCTTGGAAGCAAAAGTCCAAAGTTTTCTGAGGCAGGCCTACGAATGGTTGAGTTACTGAAGCAGGTAGGGAAACGATCAAGCAGTAACCAAGAACATTGATGTCTTGCAATATACCTACCTAGATGCCGACATGGGATGCACGGAGATTTGGCTGATCAGGGTTTCGGGTTTAAAGCTTTCTCCCAGACCCCGAACAAGAATTGGGAGGTGTTGATGGGCAAAACCCTGCACGATCCTAATCATACTATACCCTCTCATTTCTTAGGGAGGGTCTCAGAGCATAGGGGTCATGCTGCTAGGACTTTGTTTTGTCCATCAAGAGGGAGCTCTGAAGAAAAGTTAAAAAAGGGTTCCACCATGTTTTACCATTTGTAGGCACTGAAGTTTGCAAAGCTGAACTTACTGGTGCTCGAGGGGGAGTCGGGACAGGATCCCTACCATAATCCGTGTAGTGTATAGACCCCAACAGAAGTACTTATTCGTTCACCACTGCGCCCGAAGCTCCAGCAAGTGAACATTCAATCACTAGCTTTATTGGTGAGCTTAATTTGGTGGATGCTAAAATCCTGCATGACTCTAGGTATGTTACCTTGGGAACTATATAACATTATGGTATACTACAGTCATGCAGTTTTTTTGGTATCAAGAGTACGCGCCTTGCGCAGCCTCTTACACTTCCTGAGATCGCATTGGCATGTCTCCAACTGACAATGTCCTGGCGTAAGGTTTCGAGTTAAACCCTAAACCTTAAAGCCTAAACCCTTTGGAACCCACCAGAGAGGATCCCCCTTGCAGGGACCTGCAAAAACTTACACAGTCGTCGTCCGTGGAAGGGACACAGGTGCCCTTCATTAGGGTTGAGAGTATAGGTTACCCTAAACCCTAAACCTTGACCCTAAACCCTAAATCCCTAAAATGTCCGAGCCTACGGTTTTCGAAGGGACACAGGTGCCCTTGAATTAGGTTTATGTAGGCCCTACTTGCAGGTACATGGGCTCTTTGGAGGGTACTTGCAGGTTTTAGGACAGGCATGACCCAGAAGCAGCACACACCCATTGTTATCCAGCCAAAGCAGCCCAGGAGTGTCGATTCCTTGTGAGTTGGGTGGTAGCTGCAGCTTCTCTCAACGCTTACGCTATACAGGTTGATCTAGAGGTTCTCTGGGGAAATTATTTAGAGTTCCTTTGGCTCTATAAGGACAAGCATAGGGAAAGTTATGTTTTTTCATTGTGGCCAGTTTTGGGAACAGGCATTCCTTCATCAACTACCACCTAGTGTCGAGTTCGTGTAGTGCCTAGATGTTGGGCATTGTGGTATGCGGGATCTGCTTCTTGAGCTTGAGGTCTAGGGATTGCGGGATTAAGGGTTTTGGGTGCGGGTCTCACAGCAGCCTAAAGAGGTTAAGGGATATTACCCCAATTGGACGAGCATAGTTTTACCATGGCTATGGTCCTTACAAGGGGTTAGAGGGAATATATGCAGCTTAGAGGTAGAATGAGCAACTGGAAAAGAACATGGGGAATGAAATGCAATGTCTATGGGGAGAATTGCGAATGTTCTGGCCCTAGATTCGTTTCATAATTGTGGTACACGATGACATTGGTCACGGCTAAGGTCCCTGTAGTAACCCTTTTGCATCCTTTTGCTGTTCCGGTCTCATAACGTGAACGAGGTTCAGGGCGTAGGCCCTCCAAATGCCACATTAGCTATAGTCTAAACTCCGTAAAGAGGGTTACATGGTGGGTTATATAGGGGAGTAGTATAGGGGTTATTAAAGGGGATACCAGGAGTTTTGATTATAGCTGAGATAGGTTCTGCAATGTCAGGCAGCCAAACAGCTTGAATGGTGCCTTGGGGTAGATCATGGGTGGACCCCCCACCCAGTAATAATAATTACAAGGCATAATGGGAATTATATTAGGGTCCTCGTAGATTCCTGTTATACCACTATTACAGGGCGGGGGATCCGCCTAAGGTAGATCGTACTGGACTTGTCTAACTTGGAGATGGTTCGTCCTAGTCTTGCAGGCTTCCACGGTGAGTTAAAAGAAGCCAGATACACTTGAGATACACGCAGGTGAGATGGTTCCGTCTTCAATCCTGGAGCTGCAAACAGGTTAGGCTTTGGGGTCTAGGCCTTAATCTGGCAGGGTGTAGTTTGAAAGCTGATCACAGAGCTGGCTTAATCCCTAAGCCCTTACCCCTTTAGAATGGAAGCTCGGAACTCCCACACCCCCAAATGCCCAATCCTGGGCCCAGGGTTTTTTCTTAGGGGGGTTTTTGGGTTCAGGCCCCTATCCACCCCATGGGCCCTCTAGAGCTGATTGAAACCAGAATCCAAGATCTAGTGGTGCGTAAGGGGGGTGGGGTAAGGAATGCAGGCATTCTTTGGGGATCGCAGAGTAGGGTTAAGGGGTTATAGCGTTCAGGGTTTAGGGTTGGGTGTTTACCCAGACCCTCCTATGTAGTTCCTTTTTGGGTAGTATATTATAATCCCTTACCAAAAAACCATAACAGACCCAAAAAGGAACTACATAGGAGCCCTTGGGTAGGGTAATGATTGTAGGGATCCATGCCTCAGTCCTAAGAAGAAGGTCGCCTTCATGCTGATGTACCGCGCTCAGCGGGGCCTTTACTGGTTTGGACCACCGGCCTCACGAAAGTCACACGGCTTGAAGATGTTCGCTGGGGATCTAAGTCTATGACTAACAACCTACGGTGGGCCTATGGCGAGCAACCCCAGTAGTACCCTTTGTCCAGTGTTACTTGGGGGTCTCCCTATTAAAGCTGAACATCAGGAGAAGGGCACCCTCAGTATTATGGGGTCATTGGAATACCTGGATGAGTGCCTACGATGGTGCGCTCTAGTACCTGCTGTGGGTTGCGTGCATCCGTCGAGTTCCGGTTTTGAAAGTAGCAGTTAGTTAGGAAGTTTGATTCATTGCCGTCCGAGCAGGCTCGGGATTATGGGTTTAGGGAAGCGCTGCTGCTGCTGGAGACTTTAGGGTTCATGATTTAGGTGTTGGGGGCTAGGAACTAGGCTTCGGGTTTTAGGGAAGGGCTGTTGGGCGCGACCCTGAACCCTAAACCCCTAAGCCCAAATTAAACCCTAAGCCCTAAACTCTAAACCCTGAGCCCCTAAACCCTAAACCCTACATGGGCGAAGGGTGCCTATGCTTTGCGGCACATTGTTCTCCGCGCCTGGGTCCGCCAGGACTCAGCCTACATACGCTGGTTCAGGGATCCGTGTTTAGGGTTCAAGCTTCAGGGTAGCGCGGCTTTTAGATTTAGTAGAAGGTTTCGGGCTTAGGGATTGGCAACAGGTTTGGGAGACTGCCTGCGCGTTTTCTCTGAGCCTCTAAGCCCTACACGCAGGCTTTATTCTTTTGAGTGCTGGGGTCTCGTATGTGGCTGGGGATGAAATGGGCATGCGTGCGGGCATCCAGGATCTGAAAAATGGATCCCCTTTATCAACTCATCAGAACACCTATTCTAGGGCGCCCTGACGGGTCCTCAGCGCAGCCCGCAGCTGCCTGTGGGACTGCAGCTCCGTCGCCAGCCGGAGGGCTTCTGGCTCCAGTGACCTTGCCTGCCGGCTTCGGCACTTTCGCCCTGCTCGACAGAACCCCGGGCTAACCCAGTTTAGGGAGTGCGGCGATGCAATATATGTACAACTATAGGATATAAAGGGCTTATTATAGAGATCCACTCCACTAACCCCCTTGGTCGCCAGCAGGAATCGTGCGGTTCAGGCTCTGTGGTTCTTCGTCCTAAGCACCAAATCCCCAAGCCTAAATGGTTGAAACGCCCCAACAAATCTTACACTAAACCCTAAACCCTAAACTAAACCTGCAGTTCGATCGTGAGCAGGTTTCTGGTGCTAAAATGCGCTGCCTCTTTCTTCTTCATCAACCTTTGGTGGAAAGGCATCGCCACTTCCAAAGGGCGTTATAGGAATCTAGGGGCCTGTGGTGATGATGTAAAATTTAGGGTGTAGGGATGCGGGTAGGGGCTTCTTGGCGGATTCGGGATTAGGTTAAGGCAGCGTGAAGACCGCCCAGGGTTGCTTGGAAACCCAGTCTCCATTTCATGTTTCATTTTTTCCATTTGATTCCCCATTGTTGGGGTAACCTATCCCTAAGCCCTTTATCCTATTATTCCGTGCTTCTCCTGATGTCACGCGCTTCGTCCTTGCATCGCCACGAATTTTGTCACACGAGGGCTGGCATTGCACTACGTGGGAGCTGATCAGGCTAAATTCCAGGGTTTAGGGTTATTCGAAATGGACATTGAATCCACTGCATTGAGATCTTTTGCTCAGATCATGCATCTAGAGACAATTCAAAACATCTGGCGTTCAGCTCGTCTACCGCTTGTCAGTGGTGTGGCAGTATGCAAGTTTGCAGGAGGAACGTTACTGAGGTGGATGAGAATTTAGCTGTAGATTATCCCCAACTCAACACCCACACTCACAAATATGGTTTAAATCCGGTTTGATAAAGGGTTGTTTGGGCCTAGTTACTTGTAATTGGTGGGTGAGGTTATGTTAGGGTGGGCAAAACTTTGCAATCCCGAAGCCGTAGAAGCCAGCTGAACTATCAATATGCTGGCCCTAGATTTATTGCATTATCATGGTATAGAGTACCTCAAATAGACCTCTATAAATGATATTCGTAATTATATGAGCTATAGTCTAGACTCCTTAAAAGGGGGTTTTATAATGGATCATATACGGGGCTGCTACAGGTGTTTTCAATAGGGGTTATTAAGGGGGATACTAGGAGTTTAGACTATAGCTTTTAGGTAGGCTGGTACAGTATACCTTTAGACATGCTCTGTTTTCAGAACCTCAACCTCTAAAACCGAAACAGACAACCCTAAACCCTATAAACCCTAAACCCCAAGCCCTGTGGGTTTAGGGTTTAGGGCTTCAAGCCTAAAAATCCTAAAGCTCCAGCCTAGAAACCCCACACCTTTGAAATGCAAAGCCAACCTTAACGTCCCGCACTTCGCGCCAGGTATCAAGCTGGCGCCCGTGGGCGACTGCATTGCCATCATCTACACATCGCCAATCTTCACTTCTATCATCTCTAGCCACTCTCCTGATGCTGTAGTCTTCTTAGGAACAATGTTCATTTCTAGTACTTAGAAGAATTTTAGGTCTATAGGAGAATCCGGTTCAGGATTTGGAGTTTAGGGTTTGGGTTTTGGGGTTGAGGGTTAGGGTTTAGGGCGGGCATCTAGAATGTTGTAGAGAATGAGGTTCCAGAACGTAGGAGTAATTCCCCGGCCCTCTCTGATTGTGGAGTTTGGGTTTGCTTCATGTTGAATTGAGCCAGGTTTTGGGGTACACTACCGTATAGTGAGCTTAGAGTCAAGGGCGGGGTTTGGGGCTTTATGGTCTACAATCTACAGTTCAAGGCTTGTCCTGAATACGACGATTTGGACCAAAGAAGGGGCAGAAGGAGCCAACAAAAAGGGTATACCACCGGCCTAGGTCTTCCATCAGGGGTTAGGGGTTGAATCACCCTAACTAAACCCTAACCCCCTGTACGCTTCAACCCTGCGCTCCTAAATACCCTAAACCCCATACCCGAAGCCCCCAAACCCCCTCCAACCTGAACCATTTTAATCTCCAAAGCCCCAACCCCCGCCATAGCCTAAACAGAATGAACTCAAGTAAGAACCTAAGGTTAAGGGTTGGAACCATGGGCACCTAATACATTAGATCTTGATACCCTCAACCCTTAACGGGGGCGGGGGGGGGGTGGGGAAGTCTAGGGCCCCTTTTGGAATATAATCTGTGGAGTACATACTAAGCAGATATGAGGTGTATGCACCCGGTTCTATCTACCCAAGTAGGACAACTCTAAGCCCCACACACACCCGTCACCTGCACCCTGAAACTTCACACTGAGCCCACAAACGCACACAGGCACTAAACCTATAAACCCTGGACCCCTACGCCCTAAATCCCTGAACCCCTAAACCCATAAAGCCATAAACCCTAAGCCCACACACTGGGGTGCCTTAGCCCTAAACCCCAAACCATCCCAAACCCCAATACCTGAACCCTAAATAACTTAAATCCCAAGCCCTTTACAACCCATTATAGTAGTTTCCATTTCTTTTTCCAGTATCCCTATATAACCCTGTATTAGCCCTGAACTCTTGGATCTTCGACCTCAGGGTTCCTCCTGAATGAGCAGCTCATACCGCAGTTCCCTATCCAGCACCTCGTACTGATTCACGCGGGGCTTTAGGGCGTAGTCGGTTTTAGGTTTTAGGAGTTAGGCTTTGGGATCTAAACCCTAAAACCTAAACCCAAACCCTAAACCCTAGGTTTAGGGTTTAGGTTTTCGGGACGTCAGGTAAGATGCCAAGGATGCGTCGTTTAAGGCTTTTTGAGTGTCTGCGTAGACCTTCCGTTTACATACTCTTTATGATCTACCTTCAATTAGGGGCCAGGTATCTTAAACCCTAAGCCAGGGTCCTGGTAGGTACTTCGGGTCTTGGACGTTAAGGGCTCCGGGTTTGGTATTTAGGGTCTAGGGTTAAGGGTTTAGGGCGTTCAAGATTTATGGTGTAGGCTGTTTAGGTTCTGAAGGCTAAGTCTGCCTAGAGTCCTGTAGCTCGGTAATTCGCACAACTGGGTTGCTGTTAAGGAACTTGATTTAAAGTATTCTGTTGGGGAAACTATCATTTGCTATACATATATATATATACACACCCATTATATGCAGGCCTTTGAAAGGAGGGGGTTATTAATCATGGGTCTACATTAGGGTCAGCAGTGCGCCCAGTACCCGGACCAGGGTTTAGGGAGGAAAGTGCCCCAAAGGATGCTAGGAACCCTCATCAGGTTGAAGGTGGAGTCCTGAATGCTAGGGGATACCGAGCTCCCCCGAACTTTTGGTGTCTCAATCATCATCATCATCATCATCATCATCATCTTCATCAGCATCAGCATCAATGCACAAGGCACCCATATGGTTTAGGGTGTAGGACTTGGGTTCTCGATGTGTGACTAAGCAAAGGGTCTAATATACCTGTCAACAGCATCTTACAGGTCCACTCATCTCAAAACTCTCACTGCCTGCCCTTTGAATAAGTGGGTCCTCTTCAGGTGCACCCTATGTACGACAGCCCCTACTATTAACGCCCCACACGCTTCAAAAGGGGCCCTAGCTTGTCGAAATCCTTCACACTTCTGAAATCCCGATGTCTACCACTGAGAGCAGGTGTAGTACTAGATCAGGCTTGGCGGTTTAGGGTTCAGGGTTTAGGGTTCCTGATGATCAGACTGCTTGTTGATGCACTGAATCCTGTAACCACGCAAATCAAAGTAAACCATGGCACCAGATTTCCTAGGGTTTAGGAGGTTTAGGTAGGAACGTTCATGCAGGATACTGTCCATCAATTGTATGACCCCGAAATGCTACTCTCAATGTGAACCCTGAGACTTCCTGCTGTGCCAGGCTAGAATTCCCATAGTTTCTCGTCTTCCTACTCGGAATACCTTCCACAACCTGATATCCCCATGACAGTTTGCACAACTTGTTAATCTCCTGCTGTCTTCCTAAAGTCCTATGCCCAAGACCATGAAAGCTCCATAGTCCAGTATGGCCCTCACCCCCCAGCTGCCACACCCTAAGCCCTCAACTGCGAACTTCTGAGCCCTCAACCCCAAACCCTAAACCCTAAAACCCCAAAACCCTAAACCCCAAACCCTTAACTCCTGCTCTCCAAACCCTGCGCCCTTAGCCCCGCGACCTGAGGCAACTACAGTAGGGGGACCTTACATAAGCCTTGTATACCACTTATGGCCAATATGTATATGAATATATATATATATGTGCGTGTAAGTATCTATTTATTCATATTTTTGTTTAAAATATATTCGTAATTGCCTTGAAACCGCAAAATAAGCCCTAAATCCTGAAGGCTCCTCAAACCCTGACTGGACCCCAATAGTCGGCAAAATAAGGGTCCGACACCCCATACAAATACTTAACATACATACTCTTGGGGCCTTGGGCTGCAGGTACGCCCTATGCTCTTCACCCCCAACGCTAAACCCGAAACCATGCAAACCACACCCTTAACACTAAGCCCTATCGACCCTAAACCCGATAAGAAAAACCCTAAACCCTAGACTTCTAAACCCTAAACCCCTAAACCCTAAACCCTTCATCCTAAACCCCTAAACCCTTCCTCCTAAACCCCTAAACCCTACACCCTAAACCCTGAACCCAAGGATTGTGATGGTCCTGCTTGGTACTCTGCTGGTCTTGGACCCTCCTGCACTCCACGGCCTCCTCCCGCCCCTTCTGCTGAACATCTTCTAGGGTTTAGGGCTTAGGGCTTAGGACTTAGGATTTAGGGCTTGGGGTTTAGGGCGCAGGGCTTGGGGTTTAGGGTTTAGGACCTTTGGGGCTTAGGATTTAGTTTAGGGTTTAGGGCTTAGGGCTTAGGGTATGGAACTAGCGTTCACGGCATGAGGTTGAAGTGATGTATAGGGTTTGTCTGACCATGGGGGTTAAACCCTAAACCCTAGAGGGTTTAGGGGTTTAGGGTTTTAGGGTTTAGGGTTTAGGGCCTAAACCCTAAATCCTAAATAGGGGCCTTGGGGACCATCGGGTTATATGGGAATACACAGTGATTTTGAGGGCTCCCTAAAGAAACTCCTTGGGACGTAGCTTGGGGCCTTAGACGCTTAACTTTTTGAGATTCTCTTATATTCCTATTTTAGGTACCTACAGGTTAACCCTCAATAGGGATACTAAGTGCCACGTGGGAAACTCCTTTAGGACTTCACCGGGCTCCAAGAAGGCTCACCTGGGAATCCCGTTGGCTGTAGCTAGTATCAATTCCATGCTACTGTCCTACAGCTGCGTACTAGAATAGAACCTTATAAACCCTTCAGCTACACCCTAAATACCCCAAACCCTAAAACCCTAAGCCCTAAAAACCGATAAACCCTAAACCCTGAAAACCTAAACCCTAAAACCTAAATAGAGGATCTAGGGTTAGTAAGGGGTGGGCTTTGAAGTCTATGTGGGATGGGTGGAGCATCTGCAGGATGGGCTGGTGAGGTGCGGATATACCTGCAGTATTGGGTTTAGGGCCTTGGGTTTCGGGTTTGGGATTTAGGGTTTAGGTTTACCCTAAACCCTAAACCCAAATAATGGCCTTCCAGGCTATCATTAAAGGTTTAGGGCTACGATTTTACAAACTTTTTGGGGTTTAGGTAGTGCTCGTTCTGGGAATAGTTGCAAAGATGGTCGAAGAAACGCATCACGGACTAGTCAGGAGATCCTACGGGTCCAAGTATCCGAACTCGTTTCTATATCAACTGCTATGATTACTATTACTGTTACTACAGTTACAACTAGTATTGCTATTACTGTAGGGGCTCGAGTTGCGGGTCTACTTTTTGTCCGCTATCGATCAGTACGCGTGATCCAATTTGTTGGTTTCGTGCCGGTTTAGCCAAGCTGGCTCTTGCACAACGTAGGGCCCCTCAGTTATAACTTGGGTGATAAGTAACTTATACTGGGGAACAGTATAGGTATAAATCCCATAATTACAGTTCTGGGACTTAGAGAAGTATCGTTCGTTATCTAGGGGGCACCACCCTGCAGGGGCGCTTCCGCGCAGCTACAGGGCGAGACCAAAGAGCGAGACTACACGCAGCGCGTCTTCTTTGAGTTGGGGGAGACGTGTTCAAATGAACAAGGGGGCTATATAGGGGATTATAGAGGGTTTAGGGTCTAAACTCCCTGAAGGGGGTTATATAGGGCAGTATATAGGGTTTAGGGTTTAGGGTGTACACTCCTTAAAGGTGGTTGTATCGGGGATTATACAGGGTTTTAGAGTGTAAATTCCACAAAGGGGGCTTATACAGGGGATTATATAGGGCAGTATTATAGGTGTTATTAAGGGGGATACCAGGAGTTTCGACCATGGTGGGATGATGTTGCATTTGATCGCAAAGTACGTACCATTTCTTTGGTTGTTAATTATAAGAAATGTCAATGGCAGCTGAACACAAGCACTACAAAGACTACTCTCTTGTGTAGAGGGGCTTGTATGGGGTTCTAGCTTAGTTTGGTGAAGGGTACTGTCTTTGATAACAGGCGCTTCTGAGGAGTTCCATCTTAGTTTGGCAGAGTGTCGGCCTAAACCCTAAATCATGCCTAGAGGTCCGTCTTTACAGCCCTAGACCCGAGACCCTAAACCCTGGACCCTAAACCCTAAACGCTAAACCTCAGACCCTAAACCCTAGACCCTAAAGCGTAAATGCTAGGCTTCAAACTCTAAACCCTAAACCCTAAACCCCGGAGGTATGTTTTCTTGGCACTGGCCGTTGGTGCCTTCTGCCCGGTGGTTACGCGACAGACACGGGATTGCAGCTGGATCGAGGTGCAGGGCATGCCAAGGGGAGGTCAGGTAAGGTTTATTGTTCAGGGTTTAGGGTTTAGGGTTCAGGGTTTAGGGTTTGGTTTAGGGTTTAGGGTTTAGGGCCTAGGGTTTAGGGTGGATATGGGTGTATAGGGTTTAGAGGCCAGAATTTGGGGTTAAGGGTTTGGGGGTGGCAGTGAGTTCTGGGGATATTCAAGCCTCCAAGAGAAAGTAAGATCAGATCCTCATGTTCGGTTGTCGTGTCTTATCTGTCTCATAGGTGTGTTTAGACTTGGGGTATTCTCCTGGAACACGATTAATTAACATGATGTAGTCGATAGGCAGTATGTCATATGTGTGTGTTCATGTTGCTTAGCATGGCAGCTTCCTAAACCCTAATCCCCTTCCTGCACAGCCAATCCCCAACCCTTTGTTGTCGCAGTGCTTCGTAATTCGTCACACACTTTGGCCTTCAACAACGGCAGACGAACCCTGGTGGGTTTAAGGTCTAGGGTTTTAGGGTTTAGGGTTTGGGGGTCTACGTAGGGGTTCAGGGTTTAGAGAATCATTTGGAGTGTACAGGAATGTACTCATACTGGACTTGTCGTCCTCGGCTGTGAACCTCTGTTCTGCAGCTCGCCAAAGCAGATCCCCAAAAGCCCTGATTGCAGCAATCTGGTGTCTATATGGTAGTTTCCCAAAATAGGGGGGCCAATATAGACCCCAAAATATTACAATCCTTGCCCCCCGAATGGTACCCGCAATTTTGGGAAACCCCTATGTTGGGGGAGGGAGAGTAAGGGATGGGTGTGTGGTATGGTTTCCATGCGTGGAAGAGGACGCCCTAAGCTCTAAACCTTAAATCTAAGCCCTAAACCCTAGTAACCTAAACC
Organism: Symbiodinium pilosum; assembly: GCA_905231905.1. Classification (NCBI taxonomy): domain Eukaryota; class Dinophyceae; order Suessiales; family Symbiodiniaceae; genus Symbiodinium; species Symbiodinium pilosum. The sequence continues at coordinate 1,825 of CAJNIZ010046287.1, read as the reverse complement.
CTAAACCTTCGCTATAGTATTTGGCGATCTATATTATAGACCCCCCAACTACTATTAACCCTAAACCCTAAACCCTAAACCCTAAACCCCTAAACCACTATTCTGGCCCTGAAGAGGTTGAGCACGTATCCGCCGCCCTGGCTTCCTTTGTTCTATGCCCGGCGCCTCGTGAGGTCAATAAAAGGAGATCCGTAGCCGTGGTTTAGGGTTTAGGGTTTAGGGTTTAGGTCTATGAATACAAATGAGGAGGTCCGTAAGGGCCGGAAGGATCCAGGCATCCAAAAGGTGCTCACTTACGTAGGCGCAAAGTATGCAGGCACTTGGACTTGGACCCTTATGGTTGCATGTTTTTTAAGTATTTAAGGACGAAGTAGCCTCGAACTCTGGAGAAAAATGTTTATCCAAAACTACATACGAGGTATATCTCAAGCTTTTTCTGCGTTACATAGCTTGCTCCAGATTAGGTTCATGATAGTGCCTGCAGTCAGATGTTCCATCATTGCAGTCTTTACACAAAGGGTTCATGTATATAGGCATATAACGCAGACCCGGGATCAATAAACCCCTTCTCCTTAATAGGGATGATAATAGGGATCCTAATATTCAGGGCCTTAGAAGCAGGGTGCTAATTGATCACGGGTCTACATTAGTAAATGTTTCGGCCCCAAAGGGGTCCCCATGTAACTGTTGTAGGCCCCAAGTATGTATCGGAAGGTTTCGTCCGACAGACACGGAGCTTTCCGCCTTTGTTTACCCCTCAAAAGGGGGGTATATGGGGGATTATCTAGGGGACTACTATAGGGGTGATTAGGGTGGATACTAGGAGTTTAGACTATAGCTCATATGGGCACCAAGACGTGAGCGTTCCATACTCCGGGTTCTGGTTCCTTGTAAGTTCTACAGTTCCAAGCCCAGTTTAGGGTTTACTACAAACCGTTGCGCAAAGTATAACATATCCGCTCTCAGTGCACAGATGCGAGACAACGCAATACTGTTGCTAGAGAAATTCGAATTCTTGCCTCCCCCCCGTTGCGTTCCAAAAAGCCACAATTGGCAAAGCATTTGGGGACTTGAGCTGTTGCACAATTTCTGTGACCCCGAACCCTAAACCCGCCTAAACCCTCTTCCATCATAAGTCTTGAGGGCCAGGGGTGTAGGGCTTGGGCTTTTTGAATGAGAACAAGGGTGAAGCCCATGGCAAACGCAATCCACAGTGGGATTATATACTTGGAGGCCCATGGGACTTAGTAACTACTTATCACTGGACTTATAACCCTACTTATGACCTCCCTAAGTGGGCTTATAGCGGTTAACCCAATTAGAAGTAGGGTTACAATCCCAGTTATAGGTAGTTATTAAATCCCATGGGCCTCCAAGTAGGGGTTCCATGGGTAAAGATGCCGGAGTTAACTGCAAATCCTGACGGTCCATATATGGATGTAGCGTAAAATCACCTCAAACCCCGTTCTTGTTTTTCAGGTTCTTACAGTAAATGGTGATTTCATGATCATCTGGAGCTTTTTGAAAGTTGTGTCAAAAGAAGTTTCTTTTACATGAATCTTACCATGATCAGAAATCAACACCTGAGTAGGGTTGTAGTTCACATCGTCAGAAAATGACGGGGAAGCCTAAACCTAAGACAAAGTGGGGGGTCAGTAGGGGGTGAGGGAAAATATTCTATAGAGATAATTGTAAACGCTAGCGCGCGCCCGCCTCGGCTGGCGGGGCTTCCCACTGTAGGAACATGTAATTATAGATATGCAAGTATTTAAGTTAGGTATATGGATACAGTCATATGCTTAATACATACACAATAAAATCCTAG
>CAJNIZ010046286.1:24150-38832 GCA_905231905.1 Symbiodinium pilosum | reverse complement strand
CTAAACCCTAAACCCCAAAGCCTTGTACAAAGGTCCCACCAAGCGACAAAGGCACAGACCAAACGCCAACGCACGGAAAGGCCGGTCAGGCAGCACTGCTTTCTGGGTTGAAGTTGAGGCACTTAAATACGGTTTAGGGTTTAGGGTTTAGGGGTTTAGGGGTTTAGGGTTTAGGGTTTAGGGGTTCAAGGGTTTAGGGCTTAGGGTTTAGGGTGTAGGGTTTAGGTAGGAGGACCCCCCACCCTGCAACAGTGACCATAATAGCAGCTACATTACGGTCCTAGTATACTTCTATTATACCACTATTACAGGGTGGGGGGGGGTCCTCCTACGGGATATGTAGGGTGTAGAGATTGGGCTTTAGGGTTTAGGGTTTAAGGTTCAGAGATTAGGGGTCAGGGTTGGGGAGTAGGGTTTCGTGCAAAGGGATTGTTATCTCAATACTGGACAATCAAACGGAAAATGAAATGGAAGCTCTGCTTAAAGTTGGTTCCTTGCAATGGAAACTATCATTTTATAGGATTGCATGGTGATCTAATGAAGTGAAATTGAGTCACCAGTATAAGAAAACCACCTTTACATACCACATATCCATAGCATGGTAACTCAGTTTTCTCAACAGCAACCCTGCTTCTGCAAGACCTTCTCCACATCGTCGGATGCGGAACACTGAGCGATCACCAGCAAAAGCTCCAACGTGTAGATCACACCCCAGACTGCAAATGTCAGGCCATCTGGGGTGACGTACGTGGGGAACTGGTCAGAAATATCACCTGCATGGGCGCACACAAGCCACTCCAGATATCTGAGATGGATAAATGACAAGCTTCATGCAAGGATACACCTGAACCCTGACCCAAACCCTAAACCGCGTATCACAAGCAGAGATCTTCAAGCACCCTGACCTATAGACTGGCCAGAGAGCGCTCCTGACGCTGCCAAGCCATTGACGGCAAGGCTGACGATGAAGGATATCACCTGCTGTCTTTCTTGGGTTAGGCTCTCACCACTAATTGTGGTAGACTGGGAACATGTAGAGGCCCAATTACCGTTATCTCTGGTGGTCACCATTAGCGGGTGGGGGCTCAAACTAACGTCTATCTATCTGACACCCTTGTAACAAACTCTGAAGGTAAAAATGGGAGGGGGTATCCGGGAATATTGAGCTATATGGGGCTCCTATAGGGTTAAGTACGGGTCATATGGTATAGGGGTTATAGAGGGTTTCGGAACACCCAAGATAAGAACACTCTGACTGTTATATGCAAGTAACAACGACCGAATTTTAGCTGAATCTACCCTGGAGTTCTCCCTAAACCTAATCCTAACACCGACCCTAAACTCTAAACCCAATGTTAGCTGTCTGTTAGAAGGGTCGGAATAGGTGAATATTCTAGCTTGTAGTTTCCATACATAGGCCGACCCCAATATAGACCCCCAAATAAACCTGACTATTGGGGGGTACTGGGACCCCCAAGAAGGAGCCCCAATTGTGCGAACCCTAATTTGTTGGTACCCCCTAATCTTGGAAATTCTCAGCTATTTTCAGGACACTCTGGCTAAGGGGTTGGTGAGGCCACCGACGAATGGTGGGGTTTAGGGTTCAGGGCTAGTGAAAGATATCGTGGCACTGCCCCCATCAAATCACTGTACTACAACGGGCTTGATATTTTGGTAATACCTATTCTCAATACCTATTCTCTAAGTGTTGCTGCCCCTATAATACTCGCCTATACAATCCCCTGTATACCCACCTTTAGGGAGTTTAGATTATGGTACATACCTATTCTCCAACTGTTGCTGCGTGGGGCAATATCCGAGGTCTCTTCAAACATGTAGGCCGAAATTGAGACCTCCCTAAACCCTACACTACACCCTAAACCCTGAACCCTAATCCCTAAACCCTCAACACTAAACCCTAAACACTGAACCCTAAACTTAAAATTCCTAAGCCCTAAACCCTAATTATCAGGTGAATAGTTTGCATAATACTCTCAAAAAGAAATCTGCAAGGTTGCAAGTAAACACTTTTGATGCGATGCTACAGAAAAGATGCCACCAAAATGCAGGGCTCTTGCTAAGCGCCGTAGTCTCCAACCATACGCACCCCTCAGAAAACTCCAACTTTACCCAAGGAACTCTACACCCAAGCCCAAAACCTGTTATCAGCCCCACACAACCCCTACAAACCCCACAGAAAAGAGACCCCAAACCCTAAACTGGGGGATCCTAGATCTACCCAAGGCGCAACCAAGGTTTTTTCTAGCATCACCATGGTCGCAAGAGCAATGGCTGCCTACGGCACTTGTCCCTCAGAGCCCCGAGGCTGCAAGTATATGAGCTACAAACAATATTTCCTGCATAATCTAAGGGTCCCTTTAAAAGGGATATAACGGTTATGATAGGGGCTATATAGGGGTATCTGAGCTACAGTCAATATGTCCTGCATGATTGAAGGGTCCTTTTTAAGGGGGTACAGGGGTTATGGTAAGGGTTTTGTAGGGATATATGAGCGATACTCCATATTTCCTGCATAATCTAATGAGCATGGTCCTTATTGGACACACGCGGTTTAGGGTTTAGGGTTACCCCAGAACCCCTTTAAAGGGACCACAAGGATGTTTACAAATGCATATGTACGTACAGTCTAGGTCTGGGGCTTGGAGTTAAAGGTTCAGTGTTTGATTTAGCACATGCAGAACAATTTGAGCCAGACTACGCTGTAATCGCATGGCATCGCATGGCTGTTTGTAAGCAAGCAAAAAGGACCACCCAGATCGACTGTCACAAGAAATAGAGATGATATGCAGCACCAGCGGCTCGGTACATGAACCTACGCAATCGAAATCTGCAAGCCGCCTACTGTCATGGTCCCTTATACCAAGTTTCAGACGAAAAGTCTAGGACCATGAGTTCGGGAACTACTCAGCTCCCCTAAGCCCGAAACCTTAAACACTGCGTTAAAGTGTGAGCAAAATTACCGCCCCAAGGCCGGGTATGATCGCTTGCGTTGTTTCCACACCTCTTGATGTCAGCGCGCTTCCTCGTCATCCCCTCCCCCTTCATAGCAAATCCCCAAAACATAATACCATTCCATAAGTGGGGGATATGAATTCTTAAATGGAGTGGAGGGGTTGATTGCATGGAGTGGTGATTAGTCCAGAACATGGTAATTTTTTCGCTCACTCCTGCGCAAGGTGATTGGGAGGTCGAAATACGATGCAGCAGCAGATGTAGCTTTGACTGCAGAGACCAGGGTGCCTCTTCATTAGTTTTGGCTTGATCTTTGATAGCGAAAGCATCTAGGGCAGAAGGTCAAAGGACTTTGGGTGAAACCGCTCACGCATCAAGGGGCTCAGGGCTGAGTCTTCAGTTTGTCCGATTCTTCAGTTCTCTTCTATCACGTGTTCTGGGCCCAAAGTTGCTAAAAGACACTCCTCCAACCGTGAAGCCTCAGCAGGAAAAACATGAGCCATGCAAATTTATGGAACACATCTTTCAGCGTGCAAACCACACCTTTTGCGAACATGGATTTTGCCTTAAATCTTCAATCACAAGTTCGGCCGCAGCAAAGGGTTCCTTTGGCAGCGTGCCAAAACGTCATCCACCAGTTTGGAGTGTCTGAAGATGATCTGCGATTGACACTCGCAAAATTTTGATGGATGTTCTGCCATGCTGAACGGGCCAGACTTCTGTGATCACCACGAAGATTGCGCACCATACTTGGGCTTCGATTGGCAAACTTGCTGTGGATCTTGTCCCAAGCTGATTTTGGTAGCGTTCTGTGATCTCCCACAAAAAGAGCCTCCAGCTTGCATTCATGGCGCTTTGCAGCATCTGCACCGTCTCGACCGCCCGATTTGTGGCGGGCCTGGCATCAAAAGGTCCTCTTGGAGGACAGGCTGGGACTTTTTGGTCAGGACGATTCAGCCAGTAAATCCTGTGACCTCGTACTCGGGCATGGGTCCCCACTTTATACGCTGGAAAAAAATTCATGTGGGATAGTTCCTGGATTGCAACCAAGTTGGGAAACCCTGAAACAAAGTGTGAAGAACTGCGTAACCGGGACCTGGAAACCGCGCCACCTTGCCATGGACTACGTGGACCATATGGTGTTCGACCTTCAGCATACCACACCAGCGTACAAATGTCCGAGTATTGAGACGTTCAATACAGCTAGAAGGAGGGCTTTCTGAAATATTGTTGTGAGACATTTTAAATTCACTTGCCAATACGATTTGGGGATACACTTCCACAACTTGCCATGTGCAGGGATACGTTTTTGATCGTTTTTGATACAGGTTTTGATACGCTTGCCATTGCAGGTCCCCCTCTGCCCAGGACACCCAGGACAGCGGTCGACCATAGCCATAGGCGCATGGTGTCACACGCAGCGCGCAAGACATAACAGAAGCTGCCGCCATTGTGTCAAAGAAACAGGGGAATCAAGTCATAAGACGTAAGAGGCCGCGCCAGCCATGGCATGGCCTGTAAGCTCAAGTCCTTCTAGATACCGCCAGAGCTGGGAGGCCTTGGGACCTTGGAATGCCCTTGGGTCTTGGTTGGGGAGCTGGAGGCTTTTGGAGGCTGGGGGCCGTGCGACGCTGTTGGGTCGCTCAGCGGCCGGGGAGAGGCTGCCCCACGACACTGTTGGGTCGCTCTGCTTTTTCGGGTTGTGGGTTGACACGCTTTGACATCCAAAAGCGTATCGAAAAGTGTATCAAAAGTGTATTGAAAACGTATCCCTGACCCCCCCCAGACCCGCCCAAAACCAACCAATTCGCGTCGCCGAGTCGTATCAAAAGCGTATCAGATCTGTACTACTTCAGAGGGGGGTCGATACGATTTTGATACGACTTGGCGATACGATTTTGCTGCCCCATCTGCTTGCGTCTCCTCCTGAAAACCTTTACCCACCAGCTTTTGAGTGGAGTGTCCACTAGCATCACCTTCTAGCTCATCTTCTGAGGTCACTCCAGACTTTTAACCACAGGACTCATATAGTCACACTTTAGGTTGTGTACTAGGGCTTAGGTTCTAGGGCTTGGGGTTTTGGGTTTAGGGTTTAGGGCCTGGGGTTCACGGTTTAAGGTTTAGGGCTGAGGGTCTGGGGTTTAGGGTTCAGGGTTTAGGGTTTTGGGTTTAGCTGGGGGTGTGGACAGACAAACCCTTGGCCGCGGCAGTTTGATTCAAGTTCCCTATACCTTCAAAAGGGTTTAGAAGGGGCTTAGATAGGGTTTAGGATTCCCAAAAGTAGGTGTACCTTTTTGGGGTTCCCTGAAGGATTAGAGTATTTGGAGGTCTATATTGGCATCCCGTATTTACGGGAACTACCATTCACAGTTCAAGGAGGGTCTTGAAAGAGTCCCTAGGATCTATAGTCCCCCTTAAGTAGATAGAATGTGGCTTTGGGTATATTATAATAAGATCCCGATACACCCCATATTCTATCTACTTTAGGGGGACTATAGGGTTTAGGGATCTTCTTGCACAAATACCTTGGATGCGGCTGTCCTTGGAAAAGCTGCTTGGGCCTCCTTTGAATTGAAATGCAACCCACTTCTGAGGCCCATCTACGCGCATCGACCCAAAGATGCTGTGGGAGAGCTTTGCAAGAGCGAGCGCAAGCATCCGAACTACTCTGGGAATATGGTCTGTTCGCGGACGTCGACTGTCAACCCAAATATGCTGTAGGAAGGCTTTGCAAGGGCAAGCGCGCGTGTCCAAAAAAATACTCTGGAACGTGATCTGATTCTCGATTTTGGAGGGAAGGTTAGAAGAAATTGTCCCCTGCCAAAACACCTCCCGCTCCGCTCTACCTGGGGAAACCCCCTAGGCCCTGAACCCTAAACCGTAAATCCTAACCCCAAACCCTAAGCATCTCAAATCCTAAAATCCTAGTCCCCGCACCCTAAGCCCCAAACCCTAATCCTACACCCTGAGTCGTAAACCCTAAACCCTAAACCTCGGGAAAGCCGGAAGCATTTTTCGCACAGAGCAGTGATTAGTTTTGCCCTAAGGGCAGTCATGGTCAGAGCCTAAGAGGTCACAGTTTCCAAAGAATTGGGGGGCGCCTTTTTTAGGGTTTAAGGGTTTAGGGTTCAAGGGTTTAGGGGTTGTAGGGTTTTAGGGTTTTAGGGTTTTAGGTTTAGGGGCTAAGGGCTAAGGGCTTAGAGTTTAGGGATCTTGGGTCTGTAGTATACTGATGTCGCTGTTGTAATATCTTGGGGTCTATATATGGCGGGTTGCCAAAATGAGGGGTACCTTTTTGGGGGTCCCCATAATGAGGATTATAAGTTTTTTGTGTCTATAATGAGGTTCCCTTATTTCAGGAAACTACCATATATGTTGGGCCCCCTGTTTATGGAAACAGCCATCTAAGAGTCAGCTCGATGTACAACTTCGGGCTGCATTGGCCCAACTTTGGGTGGCAACAAGTCTGCCACACCATACTACTAATTTGCGTCCTGCCCCCACCCAGCAACAGCTGGATAATTTTTATACGATGTTTATATACAGCCCTTAATTTACCCCTATTATAGGATGTTGCTGGGTGGGGGCAGGACCCAACTACTAAGATTAAATTAGACAGGACCGTCACCCTGTCATCCCCCCGCAGGAGGGTATTTCAAAAAGATGCAATACAGGGGCCAGGCGCACGAATACTGGGGATAAAAGGCTTCTTATATGTATCACAGCATCTTTGAGGCCCCTGTAGTACTTCTGGTGGCACCTCTGTTTGAGGACTACCAGCAGCTGCACAGATATGGCCCTCTGTCCATGTCTACTTGTTTAACCAACCACCAAAAATCTGCCACAAAACAACAGCATACCAAACAGTGAACAGCAAGGAGAATAATTTCTGCAAAGCCATACCCTCAACCCTAAACGCCACAACCTAGAACCCTAAACCCTAAACCCTAAACTCATCACCCCTGCCTCAGCTTGCGCGGAACCCGACCTGCCCGGCGGAAAGAGGACTCCCCCGTCCCCGGGCACCGTCAGCAGGCCGCCAGCAGGGAGACGTCGCAGAGGCCTTCCAGGCTCAGAAAGTTTAGGGTTCAGGGTTTAGGGTTTAAGGTTTAACGGTTTAGGGTTCAGGGTTTAGGGTCTAATGGTTTAGGATTTAGGGTTTAGGATTCAGGGGTTTAGGGGTTAGGTTTTAGGGTTGAATGGTTTAGGGTTTATTGTTCGAAGGCTTAAGGGTTAAGGGCTTAGGGTTGTGAGGGGGGGGTGTGAAGGGGGGGGAGGGCGTGGGGGGAGGGGAGGGAGGGGGGAACAAAAAAATGCTCCCTTGCCACGTACTACGGACGCCACAAACTTGGTGGCGAGGCTGGAATTTCATGTGGGATGGTCAGGCTGGACTAAGCCACCCACCATGAAAGGGGGAGGGCGGGGGGGAGTCGCCTGGGCGGTGGAGATGTGGAAAGGGGAATAGTGGGGGTTTTAGTGGGTTCTGAACGCCCTGAGGCTGGATAACCTCGGCGAATTTTGAGAGCAGACCATATATTTTGAAATAAAAAGACCAGGCGCCCAACCTCAAACCCTAAACCCCGAAACCCTAAACCCTGATTTGGGAGATTTCTTCATTGAAAGAACTAGGGCTGTGTTCCTATTACAAAACTACCTCCAAGCAATAGACATTGAAGTAGACCTTAATGTGCAATTACTTTAAATGAGTTGAAACCTCACTAACAGGCGAATCTGGATTTTATGAAAGACGATTCGAATTCAGCTAACATGTAATTAACAATCTAGTTAGAATCATTCAAAAGCTACTTAAACTATGTACGTCAAAACAATTAAACTCGCATGTGCATTTTAAATCAGTTCTTTCACAAAGGTTTTCACAAAAACCAACTAAAAACTCAGGAAATCAAGGGGACCTTAATTTCTGTTGATTCCTGATTATGCGCTCCAATCACCTCAGACCCCGTATTTCATCATTAGATGGCCCCTCTGAATGGTAGCCTTCCCCTTTTTAAAGCGCTCTAGGCTACGCGAATTGGCATCCAAGTAGGGTGATTTGAATATTAGGTTTGATAACCTAGGGGTTTCTTGGGGTTTAGGGTTCAGGGTTTAGGGTTTAGGGTTTAGGGCTTAGGGTTATACAGGGGCTGTATAGGAGTACATGAGGATGTTTAACATAGGGGCTAAGGTGATGGAGAATCAAATGGAAAAGAACATGCACAGGAAATGAGCGCATACTGGGTTTTAGGTGTTCAGAGTTTAGTGTTTGAGATTTTGGCTTGGGGTTCAGGGTTTACTGACTTGCAGGCCTTCTAAAATTGGGATCCCTCTTAATGAGTTTATAGGGTTGATGTAAGGGTTTCAAGGATTTCGGACCTTGGTGTATTTAGGGTTTACGACTTTGAAAAATGTAGGGTTGCGTCCTGGGCCCCTATAAGAAGTATCACCTTAATCCGTTCCCCCTGAACCCTAAACCCTGAAACCTCAACTCCATACATAGCCTTGTATTGACAGCTATACACTTGTATAAAGAAACCCCATAAATGCCTCTCTTGCGACTGCTCAGCCAATTACTCCCTCGACCCAAACCCGACGTGTCAACTACATGCCATGACCTATTTGTGTGCTCCGCGCCCCGCCAGCCAAGGCGGAGCGCGATAGCGTTTATAATTATGGGAGCCTTGTGGTTATAGATTATCTTACGGCACCTGATATTTCGGGGTACCAGAAGGGGACCCTCCCGGAACCCTAAACCCAAACCCTAAACCCAAAAGTGTGGGAACTGCCGACTCTAAACCCAAAATCCTCAACGCTTCACTGCGGAGGACGAGCTGCCGATAAGGACAGTGACATGCGGTTTAAGGCTTAGGGTTTATGGTTTAGGGCTTAGGGTTTAGGGTTTATGGAGTTTCAAGCAGTTGTATGGAACGTCTCAAGAAGATTGTGAGTTTAGGGCTTGATCCTAGAAAATACAGGGATTACATAAGGTTTCTGCTGGTCCGTTTTCAGGATCCCAATATACAAAGGTGATTTTGAGAAACGCCCTAAATCACATATATCCATATATGCGCTAATATAGACATATCTGTCTATCCGTCCATCCATCCCGTAAATCCTCTTGTTTCCTTAGCTCTCCCTCTTGATCCCCACATGCCCCTTAGGGTATCTCTGTACAGCCCTTCGCACTGCCACCAACATGAGAGAAGCACCTCAGGAGGACGCTGAGGATGAACTTGGATGAGACCTGATCTCAGATTCTTTGAGCTAGGGTTTAGGGTTCAAGGTTTAGGGTTTAGGGCTTAAGCCTTAAAAGCCCAAAACCCTAAACCCTAAGCCCTAAACCTTGAGCCCTCAACCCTGTGGGTTTAAGGTTAACTTTTTCAGGTGGGACGCTAGCAGGTGGGTAGCCTCACGGATTGCCTATACATGGCTAAAGGCACACTCGGAGGTAGGTAAGCACGGGCTCTGTTAGGCTACGTGAGGGGAACTACCCACCAGGGAATACTCTGAATAGTAGTTTCCATGTTCTTTTCCACTATCCCTATATAACCCCCCAAATAACCCCAATATATACCCTATTATAATGTAGTAGTTTCCGTTTTCTTTTCCATTATCCCTGAAAAAATCGCAATGACAACCAGCAGGTTTCGGAACATGCCTTGCCAACATCAGCTGAGACCCACGCCCGCTAGCATCTTCAGCAGCAGTACCTGCAAGGGAAGTATCATGGGACACAGAAATTTAGTTCAGGGTTCCACAGTCCGAGTTTGAAATTCTAGGACACAGGGTTAAGGTATGTTCAGGTTTAGGGTTGTGGGTTTCAGGGTCTTGTGCTTAAGAAAATAGCAGTAGCCAGGGTAATTTGGGTTTCTCAAATCCAAGGTCTCCTGGAAATTCCGGTCCACACGAAAGATGCTGCAAGGATTAAAAAGGAGAAACTCCCATTTGAACAGTCAAACCGCCTAACGACTTGGAGGTCTCAGGGTGTAGGATGTTCTTCATACTTCAGCGTTCAGTGAACTTCCAGTGAATTGCATTCCTGTATTTGAACCTAGTACGGTTATGTCCTTCCCGCAAGATGCTACAACCAGAAGGAGGACGTACTCCTGCTTTTTTTGCGGACCATAGTATCCCAAATTAAACACTTCTCAAACAAAGCTACGCGCAGACTTGGGGCATTCAGGTCACCCTTGCGCCATCTTCAAAGCACTGCGAGCAGCAAAGGAACTGACGCTGGAAGCTAGAACTCCTGTATGACCCTATGGTACTATGGTATACTAACGTCATGCCGGAAAATGTGTGTTTCAAGTATACTTGCTAAAATGGGGGATACACCTCCTATATCACCTCCCTAATTCTACATCCTAAACCCCAAAGCCTAAAATAAAAACCCTTTACAGGTGGATAGTTTACAGGCGGGTAGTTCCCGTAATACTGCCATAAAGACTCCCATAAACCACCAATTATAGGAGTGGATTGGAAGGCCTATAGGAGACTACCCACCTGTAAACTACCCACCTGCAATGGAATTCCATAAAGCCTAAGCCCGAAATCATAAACCTTAAATCCCTCAATCCTAAACCCTAAATCCTGAACCCCAAACCCTAAACAGCAGTGTCCATTTTCTTCTCCATTTTTCCTACATAATCCCGAGGGACCTAAAGCCTTAGGTCTTTAATTGACTCTCAAACTACTATAATATTGTAGTTTCCATTTTCTCTTCCATACTCCCAATATTAACCTCACCCTAAACCCTAAACCCTAAACTCTGTATACCCCATATTCTATCCATTTAAGGGAAACTATAGTTGTTTAGGGTTTAGGGTTTTGGGGGTTCCCTACAATCCCAAAATAACCCTCGAGCCTGGGGTGGATGCGTCTACCGTGCGCTGATGAACAGCGGCCTGGTTTCAGCTTCGAGTTCAGCATTTGGGGCGTAGAGTTTGGGGTTTAAGGCCTAGGGCATAGGGTTTGGGGTTTAGGGCCTAGGGCTTAGGGTTTGGGATTAGGGTTTAGGGTTCCAGGTTTAGGGTTTAGGGCCTAGGGTTTGGGGCTTGGAGCTTGACCCTAGTATAGGGATTACACAGAATTGATACAGGGATTATATGGCAATAATGTAAAGGTATTGTAAGAACTATACAGGGGCATAATATAAGAGTTCTACATGTGTTGCATAAGCAATTTGTTAATGATCATGTAGGGAATGTAAAAACGGTTCTACAGGGGTAATACAAGCGCTAGAAATGCGTATATAACGGAATATTTGGTGGTTACATAGGGATCCTTACATAGGGATTATTTCGGGATCGTGGGGTTGTTTTATGGGGATTGTACAGGTCCAGGTAGAGGCTATATACGGTTGAACAAAGTTGTATGGGGACTATATATGGGCTACATGGGGGTTACATGGAAGTGATGTCGGGATGATATGGCGCTTTTTAAGGTTAAATTGAGGTTTAAGGTTTTGGGTGCTGGGCGCAGGTTTCAGGACATAGGGTTTTTGCGGGTTACGTAGGGGTATATAGAGATATGATACATCTATACATAAATGAGCTATAGTCTGAACTCCTAGTATCCAACCCATATAGTAATCCACTACATAATCCCCTATATAACCCCCTTGGAAGAGTTTAGACTCTAGCTCATATATGCTTGGGCTCGAGGCTTAAAATGTAAGGTGCGGGATTTGGGATTTAGGCTCTGGGCTTCAAAGTATTGGGTTTAGGGTTTAGGGTTTAGGGTTTAGGGTTTAGGGTTTACGGTTTAGGGTTTAGGGTTTAGGGTTTAGGGCTTGGGGTTTGGGTTTGGGACTGTAGGGTTTGGGGCTTTGGGCTCACGACAGATCCCGCATTCTTCTTCTCGATCTTAGAGTCTTGGGTTTGGCTTTTAGGCCAAGGATGGAGTTTGGGAGCCTGCATAAGCCACGGCCCTTCAAAGGAAGTCGGGACTTCCCCAAGGACGGGGGTTCCTCCTTATTCCCATGACCAGGGATCAGGGTATGAGAGTGAATGAGCCCGAACGAATCTTCACCGTGGGTCTGTAAGCCAAGTTGCTCTTGAGGAAGTTATAGTCCCCGTTAAGTAGATAGAATGTAGGTTTGGGTAGATAATAGTAAGATCTCCATTGACCCACATATTCTATCTACTTAAGGGGGACTATACCCCTAAACCCTAAACCCTAAACCCTATATATCCCATACTCTACTTACTTAAGGGGACTATAGTTGTTGAGAGTTAGAGTTTGGGGGTTTATTGGCCATGCTCGGTTCCCTTAAACAGCTTCTAGAGGTTACATGGGCAATATAGGGTTATATCCGGTCCAAGTAGGGCTGACTGCTAAGTTACTAGGATTTGGATAGGTTCCACTTTCATAGCACCATAATTCATTTGAGTTCCAACGGCAACTTTGCAAGTCTCCCAGATTGAAAAAAAAACGGGTTTAGTGTTTAGGGTGTAGGGTAAAGACTGTTGAGCCAACCAATATTCTGATGACTTTTCTTCGTGCTGGTGTTCGGAATGCCCCAATCCGGAAACTTCCAAAACAAACGTCGAGCGTAGCCCCGAAACCCTAAACACCAGGCCCTCGGCCTGAAACCCTAAACCCAGCGCCCTAAATCAATCGATTAGAGCCTGCAATTTCGACATGAAGGAACCCTAAACTCTAAAATGAAGGAGAGGGCACCCCAAGAGTGACAGAGAAAGCATCGACTACGCTAGCGGTATTGTTGGGCCCCTTTTAGGGTTTAGGGTTTAGGGTGAAGAAGTTAAACCGTTAGAACATACAAGCTTTAGATATAGATATACAGGTCAGGGTTTAGGGAGATGCATATCTATATCTGTAAATGTCTATGTATATGTAAGATTAAGGGTTAGCTTTGAGAAGGAACCAAGATTTGGGGTCACTGAACTACGAAAGAACCTTGCTGAGAATTCCTCAGGGAAGTCCATGGGCAGCTGTGCCGAACCCTAACCACGGACACTAAACCCTCAAGCCTGCACCCTAAACCCTAAACCCTTAACCCTAAATTTTAAACTCTCTACCCTAATCCCTGAACCCTAAACCTTTGGGCTTGGGCTAAAACTGTAGAAGCGCGACTTACCACTAGCCCCCTTCTACCCGTCAACCTCCAAGTGCCATGTTTCTTGCTAATTTGGAACTAGGGTTTTGTGTTTAGAGTTCATGGCTTCAGGTTTAGGGTTTAGGGTTTAGAGTTTAGGGTTTAGGGTTTAGGGTTTAGGGTTTAGGGTTTAGGATTTAGCGTTTAGGGTTTAGGGTTTAGGGTTTAGAGTTCAAGGTTTAGGGATGGATTTAGGGTTTAGTGTTCAGAGGTTGGGGAGTGAAAGAATGCAAAAAACACTGAAAACTACTAAATTATTGGGAGTCATCAGCTATGAGGATCGATGTCGCCATACTCTGCCAACAACAACTAATTTGATAAGGGTTAACATCCAACCTTACAGTTAACCCTAAACCTTAACTCTTAAACCCTCAACCCGAAATCTCAAATCCTGAACCCTACATCTTAAACCCTAAACCCTAAATCTCGAGACCTGAACCCTCAATCTTCAACCCGAAACCCTAAATCCTCAACCCACAGCCTCTTCTTCCTCCGAATCGCTCTCGCACACTGGCGCAGTGTTGGAATGGATCACTAAACTTCATGGGTGAGCAATCCCAATCATACAAATGATATGAGCTACAGTCAATGTTTCCTACATAGTTTAAAGGATCAGGTTAAGGACTATACTAAATTTCAAGAGGGACCCCCACGTCCACTGTTAGGGGCCCCTTAATAAGGCCAATATTGACAGTAACTCATATACATCATCAACATGTATAGTACCACTAGCAAAAATCATCTTAGGCTTGCAAATGGAGGTAACACGGTTGAAGACTGTAATAGCAACCGGAACAAGTGCTCAAAAAATGAGAAGCCTTGTCTCGGCCTTCTCGATTCCTACATATCCCTTTCTAATTTCCCTCTGTACATTCCCACTTAGTAGATAGAATATGGAACTGACCAGTATCAGAATAAGATCTCAATACACCCCTTAAAGGCGACGATATACATACCTACACATGTGCCCATACAGTTCCGTATAGAAAGAGTCCTTCTTAAAGTCTCAGCACCGCTTGTCTAGTCAGAAAAGTTGGATGCTTGAAACAGCACTGGCCATGAGTACAATGGTAGCTAGGGTTCAGCAAAAAGGGACTTGCTTTGCAAGGGGATTATACAGGTTACAAAGGAATATGGAGGTATATACAGGGTTTGGGGGTTCTTGCCTAAACCCTAAACCCTCGGGTTTGGAGGTCCGCAGATTCCCTTCTCAAGGGGCCGATGTGGATGTGAGGGCAACCTACGGCTTGGCTTTGGGAATAATGGAAAAGAAAAATGGAATCTACTATAGTACGTTGGGGTTCTATAGGGATAATGAAAAATAAAATGGAAACTACTATAAGGGGTTTATATAGGGTGGAGGGTTTACGGCATAGCAGAACATTATGCCACAAACTTGAAACATCCTGAAACCCTAAAGTGATGCGGTTTAGGGTTTAAGTCCCTAAACCCGAAACGCTAAACCCATTAATGTCTTGGGTTTAAGGCCCAAAACTCCTGGAGTGAGAACCTGAAAAGGCATCTAGCCGTCTGACAGTAGAAGCCTTCCGAGCACCAGGTTTAGGGTTTAGGGTTCATGGTTTAGGGTCAGGGGG
>CAJNIZ010046286.1:0-14773 GCA_905231905.1 Symbiodinium pilosum | reverse complement strand
CAAGAAGGGTGTGTTTTCTACAGGTATATAAGGATCTTATTATACCCAAAGCCATATTCTATCTACTTCAGAAGGACACGAACCCCGATATAATCAAGTAATGTTCATATTATTTTCCATTATCCCAGTAAAACCCCTATATAACCCCTATTACCACCCCTATGAAAATGTAGTAGTCTACTTAAGGGGGACTATAAGGGCGGGTCATGGGCAGGTGTGCTCTTCACATTGAACTGTCACAAACATACGGGCAGGCCCTCATGACGAGGATGAGGAGGAGCTTGGCTGCGACCTGGTGAGATCACACTCCCTAGCCTAGGATTTAGGGCTTAGGGTTTAGGATTTAGGGTTTAGGGTTTACGATTTAGGGCTCAGGGTTTAGGATTTAGGGTTTAGGATTAAGGGTTTAGGGCTGAGAGTCTAGGGAGATGCGAACGATCCAGCTTTGTCGACTGCTGAGGTCCATTCATACTGTTGTGCATGATACGGTATCTGCTCCAAATGGTGCCTGCACGGGATAGACTTCATGATGGCAGTGTGCGCTAACATGGTTAGATATCGGGTTTCATTCTTGGAGTTTATCGAATTCTTCTGAGTTATTCGAAGTCGATAAGCCTAGCTTTACTGAATTCATCTCCTGCCATATTTCACTTGTCTTTCGCTGTCTTCCCTGTCAAAGCTCCACCTGATTCGCAGCTGGGATCCGCGCCCATGGGCAGCATGGGCAGTAACACCTGCACAGTTCAAGCCCACTAGGATATGCTGAAGGAGCTGAAACCCAGGTTTCAGGTTTTGGAGAAAGGGGTTTCAGGTTTAGTGCGTGTCCAAGCCTCAAGTCCCAGAACAATGTTGTTCCCTCCTAGTCCCCTGCTGACACGTGCCAAAAGCCAGTGGAACAAGACAAAAGCACCCAGAGTGGGTACTGCCCGCACCCAGTAACAATCCATTACAGGGGAAAAGTTAAGGGCTGCATGTTCGCGGTATAAGTATTATGCAACTGCCACTGAGCGGGGGCAGTATCCAACCCATACAAAGGCCCAAGCCGGTCTAATGTTCCTACAGTCCTGCAGTTGAGGGTCTGGAGGTTCAGGTTCTTCTACGGTTGAAACCCGTAGCAGGGGCCCTTAATCCTAGGATCCTTATATATCTACTATGCACCCTAAAAGAGCCCTAAGCCCCAAACCCTAAACCCCTAGCGGGCCTGAGCATACTTCTAACCTCAGACAGGTTTAGGCAGATAGCATCTTGCAGCTTCCAACGCCCCAGGGAGTTGTTCAGCCATAGTCCAAAATCCTAGTACTCCCCTTACTAACTCCTGTAGTAGTCCCTGCTATATAATCCCTCGAGGACCTCTATGTTCAGGATGAGCACTAGGAATTTGGGGTAAGAAAATGGATGGCTGCACCTGACCCAAGAATTCTTGCTAACAAACACCTCTGCGAAGCCTGAAGAACCTCCGCAAGTCCCACAAGACCGGCAAGGCTGATCGCAAATATGACAATGAGTCTCACGGAGTAGTAGGGATGTTTTTTGGGACCCTATGGATGTGCCAGGGGGTTGTGCGGAATCCTCCTTAAAGAGCTCGATGAGATCTCATCCTGCAACCCTCCCCGCCTCCAGTTGGGCAAGGCCAGCACACCGCATGTTGATGACTGGTGTCCTGGAAATAGCAGTGCAGATTACAAGTCCTAGTAGCAATCTAAGGACTAGTACTACAACTTTCCTTCTTCTAAGAGTGTGCATTTCTGTGCGTAGATATTTTGGCTAGTTTCTAACCAGATAATTCAACACTTATACATATATATATATATGTATATAACAGCAGTCTTCAGTGGAAATCCATGTTGGTTTGAAGCACCGAAGAAGACGTTGAAAACAGCATTTCTGGTATGGTCGTCGCGGAGGCACATGCTTGAAAGAAGTGCCCATGGCTTTTAATTGGGGTTTAGGGTGTAGGGTTTAGGAACAAACTAACCTAAACCCTAAGTCCTAAGCCGCCTGAGCTAGTTTGGGGGAAGTCGATATCCTAAATCCTTAGCCGCCTCTATCCCCATATACCCTGTACATGAATATTACAAAGATCCTCAAACGGATTCCATGTTAGTGCGGTGGAGGGTGATGCCCAAAGCTCTTTGACCTACAGAAGTCCCAAATCTCCGGGGCCAATTCCGGCCGCGAGCTCCGAAACGATGCAGTTTAGGGTTTAGGGTTTGATGTTTAGGGTTTAGGGTTCAGGGGTTTAGGAGTCAATGGGGATCGATCAGGGTTTAGGAGCTCAGTTGGTTTTGACTAGGGTTTAGGTACGGGCTAGGGCCTTAGGATTTGGGGTCGAAGGTTCAGGTTTAGTGTCAAGGGCAGCTCTTCCTGACTCAACCAAAAACCCTGAACCCTTAACCCTAAACCATTTTGGGGAAGGCTGGACCCAGTCCTCGTCTTTCTCCTCGTCGCTGTCCGTGGCTGGCATGTCAAGGGAAAATTGCGGCCACACCACAACAACTGCGCAAACGATTCCACCTCACATACTTATAACCTAGGTGGGCCCCCCATCCTGCAATAGTGCTAGAAAGGATGACAAGGTTTATAGTAGGGCCTTCTTATATTCCTAACTTATAACTGACAATGCCAGGACTTAGACGCATTGCAAGTGTCAAGCCTAGGAGTACAACACTGCCAGGCTGTAGGAGCCTAGGGGTTAACAATGCCAGGATGTGAGCTGTAGTCTAAACTCCCTCAAGGGGGCTACATAGGAGTTTAGTGTTTAGAAGGTTTAGGGTCTAAACTCCTTAAAGGGGGTTATATAGAGGGATTATATAGGAACTCGTTTAGAAGGGATGAGTCCAGGGGGATACTGGGAGTTAGACTATGGTTCTTGTAGGAGCCTTGGTGGCTCCGCTACCAGGGCTCTGACCGGGTAGGACCTCCCTGAAGGATCCCGAAATGAAATCTTCCAATCATCCCTCATCTCCCGAACGTCATGGTCAGGTCACATTTTGGGGTTTAGGGTTTAAGACTTAGGATTTTGGGTGTAGGCTTAGGGTTTGGAGTTTAGGATTTAGGGGTTAGGGTTTAGGGTCCTTTGAGGTGTCTTGGAACACTAAACCCTAAGCCTGAACTGCAAGCGAGCCAGATGCACCATCCGCCCATCGGACATCTTTGGAGACCAGCTGCTGAACCCAGGGCAGATACTCCTGCTGTTTAGGGTTTAGGGTGCAGGGTTCAGAATTTAGGTGCTACGTCTTAACATACGGTAGTACAGCTCTAAAATGTCCAGCTCATTGTAGGGAAGGCTTGCCGATGCTCAAAGTGAGGTGGGGTAGTGGATCCCTATACACATGCCGTTGGCGGTCTCATTGGGTGGAGCTTGAGTTTTCTCAAGGGCTACATGGTGATCTTTATTCTGGGATATAGGGAGAATAGTAGGATATATTCGGAACAGATCAAGAGACCACCAACCTGCTTCATGTTGCATATGCACCTTTCCAAGAATAGGGGGCTCACTCAGGTTCATACACTCCAGCATACTATGGTCGTTATGTGCAAGTGCCCACACTACGGAACCCTAAACCCTCAACCCTGAACCCCGAACCTTTAACCCTGAACCCTAAATCCTAAACCTTGAATCCTAAGCCCTGAACCCTAAACCCTGAACCCTAAACCATAGGACCCAGTTTGAGCTATGTTGAGGTTATATATGGTAGAGCTTCAGTTTACCAGTACTACGAAAAACACTCACCACAATGATAATTGGATCTTAGTGTATATGAGCTATGCTCTAAACTCCTTAAAGGGGGGTTAGGGGGTTATATAGGTTTTAGGGTCTAGAGTCTAAACTCGATACCAGTTTAAACTAAAGCTCATATGGGAAAACCAACTTTGCGGTACGAGCTTACACGCTAGAGGAAGACACTTAATCAAAACGATGTTTGTGGCACAAACCTTCAGAAACAGATTCTTGCAAAAGTGATCTGCTTCACGACCCCGCTGACATTACTAGTTACTAGTCTCTCCGTCACTGGCAAGCGGTGGAAAGCCGAATTCAAGATTTGAACGGTCCCCTTGCGGCCTTGCGGAGGATCGTCAGGGGAAAATCATCTTCGTCGGGCATGTCACTTGTTCGCAAAATGCCGCGGACAATTTTGTTTCGGTCCAGCACAGCGTAATCCTGGCAGGCAAGACTAGTGGTGGTAACAACACTAGTAATAACAATAATGGTGCTCAGAAGAGTAAAAGTAGTAGTAGGAGTAGTAGCGAAAATAAAAAGTAATAGGAGGAGTAGCAGCAGCAGCAGCAGCAGCAGCAGGAGTAGTAGTAGTAGTAGTAGTAGTAGTACCCCTGCTTCTAACAGGTATAAGAAGCAGCATACTGCTAGTGTGCGACGAAGGGCACGGTCCTCCACAGTCTTTCCCTCCATGATAACTGCAAGCACTCGCTCCCACCAGAGACCATACTGTAGCTCACAGCAGGTGTCCTTCGGCCAGGGGTCTCTGGGGGCAGATGAAGACAGCAGGCGATACTGAAGCACCCCACAACTGCAACCAAACGAAAGCGTGCAAACAGTCAATTCTGCCCTCCACTTGATTGTGAGAAGATTAGAACCAGATTGCACATGTAGACTTGGCAAAGAGTCGTGCTCATGTCCCATTCCTTTCCAGACTACGCAACAAACTCTGGCCCAAAGACATCAAGTTGCCCACCTGGTCACGCGGGGGACCTGGCAGGTGGCTGCAAGCCCGAAGTACTGAGAATCTAACATCCCCAGCATCAGTACTACTGTTACTGCTCCTGGTATTGTTGTCATTCCTATTATTGATATTCTTGATATTGTTCTTAGTGTCATGACTAATGTGCTTTTTGTTATTATCATGAGTATCATTACCATTTGTTGGTTATTTGCTGTTACTTAACTGCTTATCATTATTTCAACATCGAAGCTTTGTTGAAATCCTTAGCATCGTGTAAAGCATTGCGAAATCAAGAACAATGCTTGGCATGCAAACTACAGTCACTATTTCCCGCAGAAGTAATGGAAATGGATTCCTTTCAGCTAGGCAACATTTTCGTGACTATATCAAAATGTCGAAAATCCCCCTATCTCCATCCTTAGTGGTGCCTTGTTGACCCTAAACACTAATCCCCAAACCCTACTCCCTGAGCCCTGGGCCTTAAAACTCTAAACCCTAATCCCTCAACCCTGAACTCTAAACCCTCAGTAGTCCCGTGGGAAGCCTAATCTTGACAGTAGCTCATGTGGCTGCAAGCACTGGGCCTTCTACCACAACAGGATTGGGGAAATGGCCTCAGCACAGTGGCTCCACATCACATGAGCTATACTGTAAACTCCTAGTATCCGACTTAATAACCCCTATAATACTCCCCTATATAACCCCCTATATGACCCCCTTTACGGAATTTAGACTATAGCTCACATCACAGCAGGACGCAAGAATGCTGCAGCACACCTTGTTTTCATCCTTAGTATTACCTCCACTATGCTTATTGTCAGTATTACTGTTGTTATATTTTAATCAATATTGTTAGTAACATTGCTTTTATTATGATCATCAATATTATTAACATCATTGTTGTTTTTGTTACTCTCATTTATTGCTTTGATGATTATCGAAAATTTCTTACTATTGCCATCACGAACACCAGTCAAAATCCTAAACCCTAAACCCAGATCTTGGACACTCGGCCGAACTTGCACGGCTTGCCCCTCTGGGCACATCGGCATCGACCCTGCCGGCTTGCTTTCGTATGTAACCGCCTTAAAGTTTAAGGTTTGGGCTGATAAAATCTCCCCCCTGGTGAAAAAATCCCCCGCACTGTAGTACCGTTCGAAATCTGGGGATTATTTCAAAAGCCTAAACCCAATCTGGGAAGTATCTCTAAACGGCGGAGTGATTGGGAGGGCTCAAGTGCGGGTGAATGCTGCACGTCTGGAGTGCCCGGACTATCTGGGTTTATATGTCTGATCCACATTCATCCGGGTGGAGGTGGCTTGCTCGTAGGCAAGATGTTAGGGCTTAGGGTTTAGGATTGAGGGCTTGGGGTTTAGGGTCAAGATCTGCCAACCAGCCAGGTCGGAATCTAGAGTGCCCTTCTTGGAAATCGAGATCGAAACAAAAAAATAACTTCTGCAAAAGGGTCCATGGAGAAAACTGAAAAGCAAGTTCCAACACGCCTAATCCTTCAGCTAGGCCAACCCTTTAACCCTACACCCTAAACCGCGTGTATATCTAGCTCGCAAGCTCTTATTTGTTAATGCTACTGCTTGTGAGGAAATTAGAGAGATCAATACTTATCCTAGTCTGCCACCCATTTCGGAAAACAATCGTGCACATAATGACGATCTCTAGATATCCTATCCTGACCCAAACCCTAAATCCCAAGCCCCTCAACCCTAACCCTAAGCCCTTAAACCCTAAACCCTAAGCCCTTAAGCCCTAAGCCCTAAACCCCCAAAACCGTCTCCCAGACTGGTTCTCGCCTGCAAGTGGTGCCAGCATTGCCCAGCCGGAAACACCTGCTGGGTTCTGAGCCCGGATAGAAATCTCAGGAGGGCCAAGGAATCCTTCAAGAATTCGTGGTCTAGGGTTTCGTCTTTAGGGTTTAAGGTCTAGGGTTTAAGGTTTTAGGGCTTAAGGCTTCGGGTTTAGGGTTTAGGGCTTAGGGTTTAGAAGTTAGGCGCAAATTCGGCAGTGCAAATATGTACACGCACCAATATTACGAGGGCGCCCTACATACACTCAACAATTACCACATTGACGAACCTACCCTAAACCCTAAACCGGGTGACACAAAACCATAAGACCTCCCCCAGGCCTGCCTAGGCTTTGAGATTTAGGATCCCCTTAAAACTCCGAAGCTCAAAGGTTAAGGGTTTAGGGTTTGGGATTTACAGGTTTAGGGGTTGAAGGCTTAAGGCTGTAGTTGATTAGGGTTGAGGGGTTTACGGCTTAGGGTTTGGGGTTTACGGCTTAGGGTTTGGGGTTTAGGGTTCATGGAGTCCATTGGAGCCCCCATCTATGGAGTCTTTAAACCCTAAGGAAGCGGTAGGATAACGCGACATACCAGAATTTATCTATACTGACAAATAGCAGGCTATGGGACATGACCTGGTCATTAAGGGATCATATAGGATTGTAGGGGGGCAACGGAAAGAGCGTGGAAACTACTATATATCATTTTGGGTTTAGGGTTTTCCCTGACCAAGACCTACAGCCAAAAATCGTATACAATCCTAGTGTTCATGTCCTTTCCCATGTTGCTTTTCTTTTTCCATTCTTACCCTGATCCCTGCCTATACGACCCCTACAGATGCCATACAACCCTGTGTGTAGAATATAGATATATATATATATATATGATGTATTGACTTATTTATATATGTATATATATATACCCTGAATCTTAAACCCTAAACCCTAAACCCACGTAGCCCCTAAAAAAAAAGTGGCAAAGGACTGCAAACACCCGGGGCCTCCAACAGGAACTCCTGGGGGTCTGTAACCACACGCCTCCCGTCGTCACAGATGTTTTTGTGTCGGGGGTTTAACCCCTAAACCCTAAACCCTGAGGATTTGGGGGTTTTGGGTTTTGGGATGAAAGAAGGATTCTATAACAGGCATGCTTCAGAAGTCTGTGAGTGGGACGATACAGGGATCTGTTTGGGCTTTAGGGTTTAGGGTTATACAGGATTAAGTAGGGCCCATACAGGAACCATATAAGTCTGAACCCTAAACCCTAAATGATATACAGCAGTTTCCTTTTTTTTCATTACCCATATGTAGCCCCCTTGATGCTCGCAGGATTAAATAGGGACCATAGAGGAGTTACGTAATG
Source organism: Symbiodinium pilosum (assembly GCA_905231905.1). Taxonomy (NCBI): domain Eukaryota; class Dinophyceae; order Suessiales; family Symbiodiniaceae; genus Symbiodinium; species Symbiodinium pilosum. The sequence continues at coordinate 6,928 of CAJNIZ010046286.1, read as the reverse complement.
ATTTCTGATGTGCTGTGCTACCTGTCCACTAGTTCAGCATGTCATGAAAAACTCGACTATAGCTACCTGGTGATATCTTGTTGCTGCACTACTTCGACCCTAAACCCTAAAAACTCTAAACTCTGAACCCTGAACCCTACACCCTACGCCTTAGAATCCGAACCTACAAAACTCAGAGGCTCAGAGGCGGTGTGCCAGAGTGCTGCTGAGGGACACCAGGACATCAATGGTAAGACCCTCGAGAGCGCTTGCCGTTGTAGTCTCCTGACAGCTCAGCAGGGGTTGAGGGGTTTAGGGGTTTAGGGTTTAGGGGTTTCGGGTTTAGGGTTATTTTTTTTGAGGGTTTAGGGTTCAGGGTTTAGGGGTTTAGGGGTTTAGGGTTTAGGGGTTTAGGGTTTAGGGGTCTGGGGTTTAGGGAAGAGAGTATATGCCCTTATTCACTACTAGGCACCAGCAAGTAAAAGGAAGCCTGGAATTTCCTTCCACACGTTCTTCTGGGTTGCTACGGGACGTAATTTTTGTAACCATGATGGGTATATGTATAATAATTAACATGGACTCCCCAATATACCAACTTAAGATTAAGTTCCTGAACAGCAGCCCAGGTGAAGGGTTTCTTTGGATTCACGGTTTAGAGAGTAGGGTTTAGGGATGAGGGTTCAGGCTTTAGGGTTTAGGTTCAAGGTTTAGGGTAGCTTTTTGGTGTGTGAACCTAGAAAGACTGTATTCTTCATAGGAACTACCGCGCCCAACAGGGGGATATAATCTAACACCGCATTGAATGAACTTCGTGGGTGTTAGCAGGGAATTGGGGAATATAGTCCCTAATCTATTCCCTTATTCCCTACTAGCTCCCAATAAGTAACATACTACTTAGCTCTTGTTGAAATACTTGGAAGTGCAGAAAATCTCAACGTACTCATGTCTAGGACGGATGGTTATAGCCTATGCATGATGGATGCGGGATCTTGACAGAAGCCTCTAACATGCAACAAACATCAAGGTCCAGAATCCTAAAAGACAACTAACTGGCGAACGGATTACACATAAAGATCTGACCTCTCAAGATATGCAAAGGAAGCCTGAATCCTACTACGGGTCCTGCCATTTACGGGCAAGTTACGGGTCTCAGTAGGGCTGATTGGGGACTAGTCGGGCTTATTAATGCTTGGAGGGGCTAATGAGGCCTTATGAATTTGCGAGGCGCACGGCAGTCCCATGACTTAAAGTGGATGCAGGATTGTGTGTAGGAGCTATTCATGGTTACATATCTAAAAAATCTACTAGTTTGGGAGGGGCACATGGAGGGGTCCCATGGTATTTGCATGAGTTTGGCATCTCAGGTGCGGAGCACATGGTTGCCCTATCAACATGCCCTAAAATCTAACACCTAAACTCTAGGCCCTAAAGCCTAGACCTGGTCCCTAAACACTAAACGCTTGAGCCTAAACCTAGACCCTTAGCCCTAAACCCTATACTCTAAACCCCCAACTCTGAAGCATGTTGACCTATGTGGCAGCTTCAAAAACATTATGGAATCCATTTAAGCTATAAACTCCTAGCATCCTCCTTAATGGCCCCTACAGTAGTCCCCTAAACAATCCCCTAATGTAGACCCATGATGAATAAACCCCCTCCTTTCAAGGCCCGTAATAATAGGATCCCTATTATAGTCCCTGTTAAGCGGAGGGGGTTTATTAATCAGGAGAGTGGGTTCTGTAACCCCCTTTAAGGAGTTTAGATACGGGAGCCCTTTTAATCCTCGCACGGTCCCAGACATCCCTGCCTTTCAAAAGGCCCCGAAAATCCTAAACCCTAACCCCTACATCCTAAACCCTAAACCCTAAATCCAAACCCTTAATCCCAAACCCTAAATCCTAAACCCTAAACCCTAAATCCAAACCCTAAATCCCAAACCCTAAATCCTAAACCCTAAACCCTAAACCCCAATCCTAAAACCCTGAAACCTACACATTCAAAAGCCGTCCTTCAGCCAGGTCGTGCCCAGCAAGCAGCAAACCATCATGGCGCAAGGAGGCCTCAAGTTGTGCACATACTTAGGGTTTGAGGTTTTGGGTCTAACAGGGTTACCGTGTTTAGGGTTCAGGGTTTAGGGTTTAGGGCTTAGGGTTCAGGGTTTGGGGGTTAACGGTTTGGGGGTTTTGGGTTTGGGGGAATCATAACCCGATTAAAAGTTGTGCTGAGTTTTTATAAGGCTTCTATTGAGGTATGTGGGGGAAAATAGCTCACCCTAAGCCCTAAACCCTAACCCTACCCATTGCGGTTCCATAGTGTAAACCAAAGTACGGCGCCGACTCTTGCAAGCACCACTATCCTTACTGTACACGTTATGCGTCCTCCTCCTCCTACTACTTCTGCTATATACTTACTAAACTTCTTCATTCTTTCGACTGCTGAGGCCCAGGCGCATGCTGATCTTGTAGGTCAATGCCCAGGGCCTGTAGGATCGGCTGCGCCAAGCCACCCAGCGTGGCATCCTGGTCGGCGTCAATCGGCACCTCCGCGGCACCCGGCGATCTGGCCTCAGGAAGTCGAAGCAATTTAGGGTTTAGGATTTTAAGGTTTAGGGTTTAGGGATTAAGGTTTAGGAGTTTAGGGTTTGGGGGCTTAAGGTTTAGGGTTTAGGGTTTTAAGGTTTGGGGTTTAGGGATTAAGGTTTAGGGTTTAGGGGTTTAGGGTTCAGGATTTAGGGGGGTCATGGGGACTGACTAGGTGGGCTGGCTTCGGGATGTTGGGACGATATAGGCATCTATCGCGATTTTACACGGGTTGTAAAGGGTTTGGGGTTTAGGGATATTGCCTTAATGAGAATCCAATGGCAAAGTATATGGAAAAAGACATGGAGACTACTATTTCAGGTTTAGGGGTTTTGGGGCATTACCAATCATGGACTCTGGAGGGTAGGAGACTTAATAAAATGATAGCCAGGGTTATTACGTGGCTCCGGGCGTATTTCCACGCTTTCTACGTCCCCCTGACCCTCCAAGCGCTTTGAACCCCTGCGCGGCTCAAGGTTTAGGGTTCTTGGGGTGTGTATAAAGGCCCCCTCAAGTAGATAGAATATGGCTTTGGGTATATTATAATAAGATACCCATATACCCCATATTCTATCTACTTAAGGAGGACTATAAAGCTGATAGTATACACCGGACACTGGGTTGCTGGTAAGGAACTTAATCTAAGTTACCATCGTCAAGAATGCAAGCATCATATTTGCTCTCTTTTTTGTATATGCCTACATTATATATATATACATATAGATATAAATATGTGTATGTCCCCTTACTTCTCTCTCTACTTGGGAAACTCAAGTGTAAACTCTACATAACCGATGTAATACCCCTCTGAACCCTTCAAATGGAGCCCATCTTGGTAACCCTTACACCCTCAACCCGAAACTCCAAGATCTTGCAGCTGAGAGCAAAACAAAGAAGCGCGGCATCTTTACGTGAAGGATCGTGAAGGAAAGTCCAACTTTGAGCCCCAGCTGGCAACGCCAGGATCATGCATGGGAAGTCTAAGGATTGTTCTCGGATACTAGAAAGGCGCGAAAAGGATGATATGAGAGCTGCATATAGGATATACAAGGATTACAAAACGTCTTCTATGAGCTATACTCTAAACTCCCAGTATCCCCCTTAATAAGCCCTATCACACTCGCCTATACAATCCCCTAATTTAGACTAGGGCCCATATGAGCTATAGTCTAAACTCCTAGTATCCTCCTTAGTAACCCCTATAGTAGTCCCTACATAATCCCCTATATATCCCCCTTTAGGGAGTTTAGACCCTAAACCCTAAACCCTAAACCCTGAACCCTAACCCCCCCTTTAAGGAGTTTAGACTACAGCTCATACGTTTCCCAAAATAAGGGGACCTCAAGATAGACCCCAATATATTATAGTCCTTGTTATGGGGACCCCCAAAAAGGTACCCCTAATTTTGGGAAATCCCCATATAGGGAGCAACAATGCACTTGCAATTAAGAGGGAGAGCTTTGGGAATGAGAGCTGAAGGTGACTTTGGGTTTCGAATTAGGGGTTTGGGGGGGTTTAAGGATTTAGGGGTTTGGGGTTTAAGGGTTTAAGGGTTTAGGGTTTAGGGTTTAAGGGTTTAAGGGTTTAAGGGTTTAAGGGTTTTAAGGGTTTAGGGTTTAGGGTTTTAAGGCTTAGGGTTTAGGGTTTTGGCATAAGGCTATACAAAGTTAATGTAGGGATTATGGAAAGCAATAAACAGCTCTTGTAAGGACTCAATATGAACTGCATGAGGATCATACAAGGGTTAGAGATATTTGCCCGATGCTGGCGTCTGCATTTCGCTTATCTCAAAGTAATTAGTGGCGGTATATAAGGAATAAGGGAATAGAATCCTGACTCGAATCCCTATATAATCCCTATATAACATATTCCCCTATTCCCTCCTGAACCCTGTATAAATACATATATATATATATATCTATGTATTTATACATAAATGTTCCAGCGCCTTTGCTGGGCCTCCAGGCCCTGATTTTCTCAGGGGCAAACATGATCTGGCTGCTTGGCCCTCTCTCTTGTAAGGTTTAGGGTTCAGAGTTTAGGGTCTAGAGTTTAGGGTTTAGGGTTTTGGAAACATGCCGCTCCCTGCCCCTGCCCCTTCCCTCCTCCCCGCCTGTACCCTGACCCTGTGAGCATGGGAGAACCTGCATGGAAATCCAGTTTCCTGAAGGGTGGTTAGGAGGGATTAAAAAAGAAATAAAATCCCTGGCAGGGAAGCAGTATACATGTATATATATATATATAAATATAGTGTTTAGGGTTTAGGGTAGGGAATAAGGGAATAAAATGCCTATGTAACCTCCATATAATATTTTCCCTGATTCCCTCCTATCCCCAGCAAGTCTCTGTTTCCTTCCAAGCCATCCAAACCACAGAGCGCACTGACAGAGAGCCGAGGCGAACCGCAAAGCAGACATATTAGGGTTTAGGGTTTAGGGTGTCACTACAGTGGATGGAGGAAATCTTGCACCACTTAGAAGCCCCAAATAATGTAATTATTGGAGTACAGGGTATATAAGGTGGTGCAATATTTCCTCCATCCACAATATCATTACTAATAACGGAAAAGAAAATGGAAACTACAATATCATTCAAGGTTTAGAGTTGAGGGTTTAGAGGAGCCACAGCCCAATTCCTGCATATGCTTGGAGGATGCAAAATACCCCCGGATACTCCTTGTTGTGCAAGAACCTTTCGAACAACTCCCAAGTAGCGTGACTCTCTCAACAAAGCATGAAACATTCCTAAGAAAGGCAGCTTGTAGATTTGGGATTTTGCAGTGCAAAATGACTCAGTACCTTAATGCGGAAATTTGCGGAACTTCCAACTTTTTCCAACGCTAAGGCACGAAGCTTGTTGCTCGCTGTCGAAATATGGGGAGGCACTGGGCTGGAAAGAGATTTAGGGTTGAATGTGCTACTCAGCTTCATGTGATCTGACACGCTCCTTGACTCTTGACAAGTTGGCGGAGGCAGCTTGCTTACAAAGTTCCACAGCAGCTCAGATTTCGCGCTCTTAGCGCGCTTGCTTCACTTGGTCGGGGACTGCCTGGACTGAAAGCACTAGGGAGGGGCGCAATGGCAGTGGCACTTGGCCTGGTAAGCTTTAACGAAAGCTCCTGGTGAGCTTTGGCTTCGTTCATGTATTAGGGGGACGTCTGGTTTGGGAGGCTAGACTGCGCTCAGGGCCGGGATTTGAGGGGTGCCGGAGGCCCTTCTTAGACGGACTTCTGGGCGCATTTGCCACAATCAGGGAGAAGTCCTGTTCGGGTGAGGGCAAATACTTGAACACAAGAGCTCAGGACCACCCATCAGCCACTGTCACAGCAGGGCGCAGGCACACCAAGAGTGTCCCAGGATCCCTTACCCAGATTCCTGGAAGAGTCTAGAAAGTAGAAGCCCCAAAATGGTACCCAATACTACTTTTGATCCTTAAGGGGGTCGACTTTCAAAATCCTTCCAGGGGTTTGGGTAAACAGTGATGCTGCTGGTGAGGATGCATTTCAGCGAAGCAAAACTAAGCGAAGCTTGTCTCTCAACCAACACAAAGCAGATGGACCCCATATAACCCCAGTATACTATAGTATTTTTCCTTTTCTTTTCCATCATCCCAATATTATCCCAATATGAATTACCTGTGAGTACCATGGCAGCTGGGAGATCATCGCACTCCTGCAGCTGAACCTTAAACTTCATCGAAGCTATGTCAGCTGTGTCCCCAGTGGGTGGGCATGTTTAGCTCCTGCACAGGAGATGTGTACCCTAATAAGTGGGTTGATCCTATCCTGCCAGCTGCAAACCGAAACATTTCAAAGAACCACAACCAAGGTGCTGTGCGCACCTCACCTCCCCGAAGAGCTGTTCAGGAGGGTTCAGGGTGAGGGGGGATACTTCCCAAAGAGAAGACGAGAGGGGAGTCCTCATTAGCTGAAGTTCCAAGCTCTGAGAGGCCAACGGTGAAAGGCGTGGTGAGGATAACAGCCATGCTTAAGGCAAAGCTGCCATCCCTGCATGCACCCTTTGCAATAGTTTCGACCTTAACGATTCTTAACTGGCGCTGGAGCGAGCTTGCCTCCTGTAACCTGAAGTTACGGTCTACCCATCTCTCCTGATCCATGAGATGCTCTGAGGCAGTCAGATGCTCTGCAACGGATAAGAGAAAATCCTACTTTTGTCACTGAGATGAAGAGAGCGCCTGCGGAGGGGAGGTGCACGAAGGCACCTTGAAACGCAACTCATGTCATGCTAGGGCACCTGGTGCTTGCAGCTTGACTCAGCTCACGCTTGGGATATTCGAGGTCCAGACCCACACAGCACGGCTGGGAGCAAGGCCGGAAAGATCTGGACTGCCACAGCGCCCAATCTGACTGC